>BGPR01005004.1:69818-94605 GCA_013235015.1 Araneus ventricosus
TGGAACAAAAAATTTTAAATCCTACATGTATTTTCCCTTGGGAAATCATAAGGAAAAACTCACTTTTCACATTCCGATCACGCACAGGCGCATTAGATTTCCTCGCCAAAACTCGCCAGTTGTTGAATCCACACACATTGGCAATGCCAATGTCATCAAGTCGTGTGAATAAACGTTACTTTGCTCATGTCTAGCATTCATGAGGTACCCTATTTTTATTCCTCATTATTATTAAAGCATTTAGTTGTCGCACATATTGTGACACTGAATGACGTGGAAATGAAACAATCACCGATTCGACAATTAACAATCGTAAAATTCTATTACTTTGCTACATCTGCACCAACTTGCACGCAAGATGAAATCTTTTGATACAGCAACTGCAGCGTCTGTGAAAAAAGTTTAATTGTAATCCAACAAATTTTAAAGTAAATGCGTTATAATATTTTTAAAAGAATCCAAATTCGATATAACACTTCGATACGAAACTTTTTGATTATAATGACTACAAAAATGCTAGTTCTATTCTTCTAGCCGGAATTCTGTACGGTTTTGCTTTCCCGACGTGAAAATGCAATTTCAACACGTTAATCGGCATGTGAATCAAATACGATTCATACCGACTATCTGATCAGACGACTGTAGTTAAGAGATAGAAGAGAAGCAGTCATCTAATTAGATCGATGGTCCGAATTTCAGACGTGAGTCATGGCGATTAACGCTTTAATCCTTTCAAAACTTATCAATTGATCGCTTAATTTGATTCGGTTTTGATTCCATACGAGGTTCATCATCTGCTGGCGAATTTAAGAAAAATTTAATACACAATTCCATAATGATCATGACGATGAATAATTAAATATACTGAAGACGAAAAAGTTTAAAATAGTTGACCGAGCGGAGCGAGTTGCTGCTTCAACTCGATCGTGTGCCATTTAATCTGTTTGGCTGTCAATTTGCTTGTTACGCAGTCACGAATAAACGCCTTCTTCGATTTTCTGAGAATCTGACACGAACGTTCCTTCCAGTCATTAAAAAAGACGTATGTGTAACGCTTATTATCTCTCAATTCCGTTTCAAGATGGTGGCCATTTTAATGGTTTCAATGTTGCACCATTGAAACTTTGCAATCATTCTGCCAATAACGATACATTTAATTGTAATATTGTCAATACTAATGGAAACAGAGACACGTGTAAATAAGTCGCATTCGAAAAAAATTGACTTAACCTTTAAACACTGCGATGAAAAACAGATGTTGTTGTGTCTTTTTTTTACGTGAGGTTGACAGATAAAGAAGAAAGTTCTTTCAACTGTATAAGTGCTTTATAACTGTACTAAAATATAGAGCGTAACTTTTTAAATTAAATATTCCGAGATCAAAGAAAAAAATCGTAAAAGTTTGAGGCACCGAAAACGACACGATAGAACAGAAAGAACGCTCCAGATGCGTTTCCATTTTTAATTCAGTTGAGGACCTAAAAGACACATAAAATATTTATAGATTCCACGTCATTTCTGTATCGAACTATAGCGTCTATGAATGGCTTTGTTTTAGTTTTTAAGTTTAAAATTGCGGCAATTTGACGCACGTAGGGCAAACGAACAAACCAGTTAAGGGATTAATACAGGTTATCTAATATTATGTTTGGGTGCCGAAAATTCCGTGCCAAACAAAGGTGGCCGTTAAAATGGGTTGTCGCTTGGAGAAATTTTACTATATAATGAATTTTAAACTTCCTGATTATTTTGAGTTTTTATATTAGCGCCTCATACTGCCTAATAAAACTTGCTTTTTAAAAACATTTTTAACTCTCATTCAACTGTCTCAATTATTTTTATTCTATAACGCGAGTAGCCTGTCAGCCGCTGTCGAAATTCGAAAAACAACGTTGCCCGAGGGACACCTCGAGGAGGTCGGCTACTAGAGTCCCTCGAGGGCTGTCCTCAGACACTCCGATGTTGACATTTCTGGACAGCCCCGGGAGGTCGGAAGGACCTCCCTCTCACACCTTAAAAATGGGTTCCAGCTCTTGGTCGCAGTTTGGGATTATCAGTAAACAAAAATGTCTAGCGTTGAACGTAGGGGGGTGGATCAACGCGTCCACAACAAAAACAACTTAGCGCACTCATGTGCAAACTTAACTAAATAAATCGCGAATAATCTTATTGGTAGGTGAGAGAATAAGGCCGCAAATGGTACTTAACTAATGCTACTTAACTCTAACACACAATTTGGTAAGAATGAGACCAAATAGATATTTGGAGTGCGCTAAGTGCCTCCCTGGCAGGACTTTGAAGGGGAACTGGCCCACATTCGTGCGAGGCGCGGGGGAACCAGGCAAACCCCGCGCAGCCAGCCCGGCGGAGAGCCGCTTTCCCCAGCAGACCACTCCGCCTACCAGTTCGAAGAGCTTCAGCGCTCGGCCACTGGTGGGGCTCGAAGGGTGCGCTGGTGAGTGGGAGTGGACCAGCGCTGCCACTTTCGTTCAAGTCACAAAATAGAGAAAATGAGGTAGTACTATAGCGCTCTTAATAGCACAAACTATTGAATAATGTCTTTGAAAGATGCTACTCGATTGCGTTGCAAATCTTCAAATTAAGGAAACCAGGTTAGAAATTCGAAAGCCAATCAAATAAATTTCCTAAATAGTTTTGAAGTTTCTGTTAGGGTTTTATTGGTGCTTAAGGTTATAATTGCTAATAATCTGTATAATAGAATATTTTTACTTCCGTCCTGAATATATATGATAATGACACTGCTTCGTGATGATAGTATATATCTTTTATTCTTTTTACCGAAATTTAATTTTAATGCTTTTCTTTATTATGTTCTGTTAATTAAGTTTCTAACAATGGAATTAGTGATAAAAGATGCCTTTAAAAACAAATAATATTATCTCTAAAGGTCAATTTGAAACCCGGCATTGAACTTGAAACCTTCGCCCGCATATAATGGCTAATTTGGGGGTTTTTTCCTTCTCAATGTTTCATGTTTTTAATACCGGATAACTTTTTTAGAAAAAACTGTATAAATGTCGAAATTTTTGGCCTTTTTTGAACTTTGCTGTTTAGCAATTTAATTTTCGCATGTAAATGAAGTTTAATTTACAGTAAAATAAGGAGGTATAAATGATTTATTCGAAAATCAATACGAACATGAGTGAAAATGCCAGAAATGATTTTTATGCAGCAAAAACAACTAATATCACATTGCAAACTATTCATCAAAATGGCGCTTTTAATTTTATGGCGCTGATCACGAATCGCGAACAATATTTAGAAGGAGAGATTTTATTTTTAACACATTAAATGCCTTAATTTACCAAAAAGTGTTCGATCTGTAGCGTAAAGGTATAAACAGTTAGTGACAAATCCTATCGTTTTGTAGTTTTGTTTCAATTCATAATTCACATCCTTGTACCTTTTTTCTCCCCTCCGAAACTCCTTGGCCTCTCCATGTATGATTTTTTATCTACGAGCAGGAAAAGGGTTTTACAATGTTTGATAACGCGACTGTAAAAACGATTGGATATTCGTGAGAATATATTTAAAGATGTCTAAATTTTACTAAACGTAATGGAAATCCGCATAAATTTAAATAAACTTTATATCCTGATCTACAGAAGGTTATGGGATTTGCTCATGTTCAACAAGATTAATAATTCTCTGAAGCCAATTAGTGATAGGAAAGAAATTATCAATTCAGAATTAAGTTTAATTTTTCTGAAGAAGTCTGCAAAAGTGAGAGCGAATTGCTTTCAGTAGTTTTTTTGGTATCTAGAATTCGGCACAATACCGTGCCCCCACCAAGAAAAAGTAGGATGCTAATGTAATGAAGGTGGCCGTAAGACATTGGCATGACTTGGTGAAGATAAAGAACAGAATCCCGCAATTCGCAACATTTTTTTTTCTTTTGTCATTCACTATCTCAGATTGATAACCACAGAGAAAATTACTATCCCTCGAAATTTTGTTTCATTGTTTTCTTTCTTTCAGGGTGGAGGCAACGGATGCTGAATACTATAGGATGTACTATAGGATTTCTTTCGCGTAAAGCACATTAATATTTCTGTCCCGAAGAACTCTCAATACTCTGCAGGAGTTTAAAATTGACCAAAAGTGGCCATAATGCTGTATTTTGGCTTCAAAAGTAACTTACTGTTTGTTGTTAAAATATCGTGGGCAATAAAAACACGACTGAATTCTAGATAGCTAAAATGGTTGGCGCTTTTCCATTATTTGGCAATCGCCAACGTTTTTTTTTTTTTTTTTTGCAAGTTAACATCACTTTAGTAGGCACACTTCCGTGCATTTTGGCTGTTAATCAGCGATCGTTGATAAGCTAAAATCCTCAATTTCGATATACTTACTGAATTCGTGTGTGTTATATGTCTAGCCTAATTTTAATTAAATGTATAAGCTGTGCAAGTCTAATCACTTGTAAAAATTCTAGGTACATCTGGTTGTATCTACATCTGATTAAATTAAATTTACTCTACGAATGAGTTTTGGAAGAAATCAAACGACTTATCAATATGACCTTCCACATCAAATGACGTTTTCAATAAAAAAGACCCATCCTGACTTTAACGTTATTTATCATTCGAATTTGGCTATTTTCTGCTTCCCTTTAGTTTTGTTCTTCCGGTATCAAAGTTAGTTTTAGGGCGCAGCGATCATAAAAAGAAGAAATAACAACCGAATATTCACGAATTTTTAAGTATTGTTTTCAAAAGGCTATACAAAATGATGGTATAAATTTTTAAATTTACATTCTTAACAGTAAATATATTGAATAATATATTTTTTTGTATTCTGAGGCTCTTACTGCATCTTGCCCTTGTGCTTCTTTGCATCGAATCAAATTTAATAATCAAAATTATATATAATTATATAATTAATAATATATATAATTTTGATATATAATTTAATTAATTCAAAATTATATATTAACTTTTTTGAGAGTGGGCGCAGAGTACTTTTGACCTAGGATGCAGAAATGTGTAAATTCAGACCTGATTACTTATAACTATAATTCATAATAAGTTAGGAAAAAAATGCAATTCGCAGTCATCTGTAAACAACTTTTAAATATTTCTTTCGTTAGTTTTATATATTTTTGCATAACTAATCTATTAAATCTTTTCTGTTACATTTCTGTTTAGTGGGCCAGTAGAAATTGGCTAGTTTAGATACCGGCGTGAAACGGCAGTTAGCTTTTCATTTAGAAAATCAGTCGCCAAGTTGTATAAAAATGCGCCAAGTAATAGGATCATATGCCTTACAGTCGGCAAAAAATTATACCGTTCGGCATGTACATCTGTTACTATATTGGATGGGCAGCAGATCTCGCCAAGCGTAGGCTGTAATGGGCTAATTAAATAGTAGCCCAGGGGCGACATTGATCCAAAAGAGCCTATAAACTTACAAAAATCGACTTATTTTAATGTGGAACCAATTTTTTAATTACAATTTTAAATATGTTAATAAGGTTAGGGGGCTGTAACTAGACAGACGACGATCTTGTAAGGTCACATAAACATGAATATCTTGTGCTATAAATTAAAATACATATTTTGTGTCAATTAAATAAATAATTATCATAATCCTATTTTGAAAAGGCGCGGATTTGAAAAATTGTAATGCTTTCATGGCTAGTTACTGTTCTGTTTAGACGCCAAATTATTGCACACAGTTGGCAAACTTGCGTTATGTTGGCTTTTGATCAGCTATAGGAAAAATGCCCAACTTTTGATCATTTGAATCCGGTTGTGTTATTGTAGAACCAGGTTTGAATAAAATTATTTAATATTTGAATTAATTGCGAGCATTACAGACTCTAATTCAGCCTTGGCGGCCTTTTTCGACATTTTTAGTCTTTGCAACGTATTTAGGCATCTTCAGCTTACAAACATGCGTGTTTGGGTTGTAATCTAGTTTAACGTGTTACCATATTTGGCGAAAACTCGAATGGTTCATTAAACTAGATTTCAACCTAATTAAAATCAGACTCGTTATATAACACAGCCAAATTCAGTTTATAAAAGCTCAGTATTTTTCCCTAGCAAAGGTCAACAGCCAAAGTTTAGGCAAGTGAACTAATTTAAGTATAGTTAATCTACTAAAATGCGCAGTTTGAAATTTCTAAATCCATTTGCAATGCTTTATCGCTATTTACATTAAAGATACATTTGCAAGAACTGCTACGAAACAAATATGCCAAGAATTGGAACCTTATACGCCAAAATATTTGATTTTTCGTCAATTAAACAGCATAAGATTATAGCATTTTCTCATATTTCGGAAAATGGGATGCTTAATAAAAAGCTAAATCTCATTTTATACCATCATTTAAAATTGACAGATTCTACTGCCGTCCATTCGGAAATGTCACAAGAAAAATTTAGAAAGACTATACATACCAAATGAAAATATGGAAAGAAATATTTAACTGACTCATAAATGTCAGTAGATACTTATAAATTGCATTGAGTGCTTAATGTAAAGCAAAACCAACTTTGATAAATCATGAAACAAATTGTTGAGAAGCAAAATATAGCCAAATTACTTTAGTAAATAACATTTAAATCAGAGTTTGACTTAATATTGGAAATGCAAAGTATGAATTATAAGAACTTCATTTGGCGCATTAGCGCAACTTCAGCTTCGGTGGCGTTGATACGTAAGTACCGAAAATTGACATGAATTTTAAATAAGACAAGCATTTGATGCATAAATATTCTTTACAGCTGATTAAATTAAAGTTTCTAGAAAACATTTGCTATTCGAGCGATAATAACTAATCCTCAAAACACTGTCATAGTCAAATATTTTAACCTACAGTCTGAGACAAGCTCTCTTAACTCTCCTGACAGAAGTAGGCTTATTCGGACCATTTACCTCTCCTGTCTTTAAAGGCAAAGGAGCACTAACCTGTGGAGGAAGAGGGACTTCCTCCCACTCCATTTCTTCAACAGAATCAATCGGCTGCCAATCCATGGCTTCCTCGCAGCTGCAAGTCTCCCATTCCATCGGCTCCACATCTGAAACGAGATCGAAAGAAAACACAAAACGAGACATATCTTATCAAACACTGAGAAAATAAATAAGTAATCTTATTCAAAAATAGCAAAGTCAAAAATCAAAATTCACAATATCAAACCACAATCGTCAAAATTATCCGCTTTATAAAAGCTCACAAGCGCTCAACAAGATTTCTCTCAAAATGGCGTCTCTAATTGTAAAAATCGGTGTTCCATGAATTTTGACCAATCAGATTTAAGAGTTGTTGACTCTGTGACGTCATTGTTTATTAACAATACGTTTAACTAAACAGTAATATTTCTATCATTGTTACTAAACAATGTGTTTATTAGCAATGATAGAACTACATACAAAATTTATTTATGAACCATAATATAAGAGATGCTATTATGAAATTTGCAACTCAAAACATTCATGGGCAATTTATCACTCAGTTGAACGAATTTTTTAAAATTTAAACACAAAGGAAGTCTTTGTTCCTGTGACTATCCGTTGCTTTTAACGCGGAGCAGATTTATAAGAAAGAAAAAAAATTTTTACGCAAAAACTCTATAGCAAAAATTTTTCTACATTACAAGAATACCTGGAATTTGCTTCTTCAATCATACCTTTACTTGTTTACTGCTATATTTTAATTTCTTTTTAATTTCGATCAGCATTTGAAGTTAAGGGAGAGACACCTTACACTACGAGTGTCCTTTTCCAGCTCGATTCCAGACATTACACTCAGTCATCAGAATGAGAAAGTGAGAAACATCAGTGAGACTTAACTGAGAGTTTTTAGATACATAACGTAACGTCACTCCTTTAATTGCCTAAACAAACATGGCGACTGTTTTTTGCATAACCAAACATCGTATCATATTTTACGCAATAAAAAAGTCGCCAAATAACGAAATATCGCCAGGGATGCCCTATATCAAACCTGTAACAAAATTTGAAATGAAATGCAGATTACGGCAAAAGAATGAAGAAACAGTACGTTCACAGTAGTACAATACCTTCAATTTAGCTCTACGTGATCATTCATAAGTCTGGAAAGTTCCATCGTTCCAAACAATTTAGTCGAACACGAACGAGACAGTCCCAACTATGGAAATGACACAAGATGTTTAAAAATGGCCGTGCAGAAATGCAAAATTTGACTCATAATCTTCCTGTAACGGAAGTAAAACTTTTGAGATGACCTTCTTGATGACCGAAGAATTTATCCAATATCGAATGGTGCAGAAAAATTTAAAATGCAGCACTGAAAGTAAAAACTCAATTATCTGCTGGAAAATTTCTCACTATTGTCTTTTGGGATTAACAGGGCATTGTGTAGGTCGATTTTCTTCATGGTGGACGAACGATTAATTAAGTGTTATTCCGATTCCTTCCAAGTGTTTTTTAACATTTTCGATGTAACAGTGAAGATTTCTAGCTGTATACTTTCCTTTAAAACGGTGAAAAAAAGAAGTGCTTCATAAGCAAGGTCCTTCACATAACACAACAAGAAGAAATACAGTGGAGAAATGTCGGGCAAAGTCTAAAGTATTGGTCCTCCATGATCAATCCATAGTTCGGGGAACACTCTATCAAGTAATTCACGTACAGGACATGTCCAGTAAGGTAGTGCAGTCTTGCTGAAATAAAACATTTGGCTCTAAATGTTCCGATTGTAGAATAACATACAGCTTTACAAGATCCCAGCACAAATCACTGCTATTGTCTTTTCCACAAAGAAGGATTTCACACCGAAAACAGGATGTCATTACCGAATTCGGCATGGAATCTGTGCAAAATTGCAATACACTGCAGATTTTTGTTTGTTAAAAAAATTAATGATTATTCGCAGTGCAACTACACGTCTAGGTGCGTTGTGATTTCGAAACGAATCGATAATCGTTGAATAAATAAATGAACATATAAAGAATAAAACTATGCTTAACGACTATCTCAACTTTAAATAACTTATCACGGCGCTCTATAGCAAGCATGTATTAAAACCGTCTGCCACTATTAAAATGTCTCGTTTATAATTGATCCACCTCCGTATTTTAGAGTTCCCGCGCGCAAACTCTGTTACTCTGGCTCTCAGCTGTATTGCAATGATTATGAATTTTATTACTGAGCTGCAATGATGTCTAATTTTCTGAGTTCCGTCTTGAGAAATTACTCATCGAACCTCTTCACCAGAAGTCGGGGAACATTTGAAATTTATTTTACAGCATTCCGAAAAGAGAACATTTTTTGGTGTATTTAAGGCGAGAGATTCGACTCGTCTGATGTCTGAACTCTTGAAGAGAAGAAAAGCTTTATTCCGTTGCGTTGCTCTGAACAATATTTATCCTATACACGCATCTTTGTGACAACTGCAGAAATATTAGATGTTCTATGTTGTAAAATGTACTCCTAATAAATTCTGCTTTAGTTGTCAAAAATATCCGGTTTTCAATCCTGATATTGTCACTGCAGATTAACTTTTATTTTCTTTTTTTCTTCTTAAATCTTTTTGTACAAATTTCATCTTCCTATCTCCATTCATTTGCAAAGTATTCATTTCTAAATATCTACTCTTTTTACTTCTGAAACACACTGAATCTTCCTGAATCAATATTTTAAATATAATGAGAACCACATTGGAGCTTTTCTTTCCAAAAGTTCTTATTAGTTACTAAATATTTGAAATGTATGCTCACACTGGCTAATTAAACTTTCACAAATCTTATCTTGGTGAATTTTTTTAAAATGATTTAAAATCCCTCTATTACATGAGTTATTAAGAAACAAAAAAAACCATGAAGATGTTTAACGAGTTTGTTTTAACTTATGATTTCAGAAGTTTTGCTTTTTCCCTAAGCTGTAAAATGCCGTTAGCAGTCTAGTCGAAAATATTTTACAACTTTGGTTTACTGTCTTATATTATTTCACTGAAAAGCATTTCTATTAAACAGTGTTAAAAACCACAATGATAGTCAAATATCTGTCTAGAACTCTTTATATATTATAGACAGTTATCCCTTTATATGTATTATTATCATTTTTATTATTGACGAAATAGTTTATTAAATATCAAAAAACTTTAACTGTATGCTCAAATATCGAAGGCTTTCAGCGATTAACACATAACAAAGTTTGAAAACAGCACTTTTATTACTTTTTTATCATTTTATAGCACAATGTTTTTACTCGTTTAATGAATTTTCGCTGTTAAGTCTTGATTTATAATTTATAGAAAAACATTTAAACAAAGGATATTAATATTTTTTAAAATTATTCATCTGCAAACCGGTTCACCTTGTCAGAGGAGAAAATTTTATTTATTTTATTTTCATCATATATATATATATTATGAATATTTTTTTAATTATTCGTCTGCAAACCAGTTCTGATGTGTTAAATCTTACTTCATTAGGAGAATGAAATTATTTTATTTCATTTTCATTATATATCCAAGACTCGATGCTGAAATCGACTTCTGCTGGCACCTAATTTTTTTTTACAGGTGTTAAAAAATCAGGCGAAATCCTTGCGATTCCCAAAGACTTACAGGATGCAAGAAATAAATTTATAAGTATAATTCACAAAACATTTTAATCTGGTATCGAACTTATTTTGGGTGGAAGAAAAGTTACCAGAAGTTGCGCACTTCTTTTAAGTCAATTTTTTGCCATGGTCTGCAGATGCTTTTTATCAGTGATATCCTCTACTCATTTAACTCGTCCTGTATTTTGGCTTTATTATAGGTTTCCACTTCTTCGTGATTGACGAAATAAAAGTGGTGGATTATGTTTTAAATCAAACTTGGAGCGGAAGAAGAACCTTTCCTAAAGTAGAAATGAATTTAAAGCTGCCCAAAAATGGATTGATACACTTTTTTTGGCGATGCCAATGTGTGTGGATTCAACAACCGGGAAGTTTTGGCGAGGAAATCTAACTCGCCTGTTCATAATCGGAATGGGAAGAGTGAGTTTTCCCTTCTGATTTCCCAAGGGAAACTACACCTAGGGTTTGAAATTTTTTTTTCTATGTTTTGTGTGAAAAATTTAAATAACAATACTGCTCTGAAAATAGTTAAGCATCGCATAGGATTAATATCTGCATAACTAAACGAGCATGGCTACAACTAGCATTTTTCTAGTCAGCATAGTCAAAAAGTTTTGTCTCGAAGTGTTATATCGAGTTTGGATTCTTTTAAAAATATCATAACGTATTTACTGTTAAATTTAATGGATTACAATTAAACTTTATTTCACAGGCGCTGCATTTGCTGCATCAAAAGTTTTCCTCTTGCGTACAAGTTGCTGCTGATGTAGAAAATGCAATAGAATTTTAGGATTGTTAATGGGCGAATCTGTGTTTGTTTCATTTCACGTCATTCAGTATCACAATATGTGTGGCAACTAAATCTCTTAATAATAATGAAAGATAAGAATAGGGTACCTCATGAATACCCGACATGAACAAAGTAACGTTTATTCACACGACTTCTGTGAATATATGTGATCAGAATATATCTCTCTAAATCGGTGGTTCTTAATCTATGGGGATCGCTATCACGTGGAGCCAAGAATCTACATTTTTAGGTTAACCGTTCATATGCCAATATTATTTCACTTCTTTAAAAAAAATTACCTTTATATGATAACATGAATGAAATATAAAAGGAAACACTTTTTCGAGATATTTTAATTTGAAAATTTAATTAATTGTCAAGTACAGTGAATTAATTAATTTTGAATTTTAATAAATTAATTACCTTTAAATTAGAATTTGTAAATTAAGTTTCATCAAGAATTCATAAATTTATTCTTAATTAGAATCAATTTTATCTTTAATCAGAAAAATGATTTCGTTTGAGTTTGTAGCTTCTATAACAACGATTTCTACACTTTGATACAACAAACAAAGCTTTAAATTCCAGTTCTTAGGTATAATGAAATTAAAAACAAACGTCCAATAAAACTAAAAATGTTAAGTAATGATTTAACAGCGACTGTTCTTGTCAGAATCTTCAATATTAGTAGGCAAAATCAATGCAGAAAACAATGTGAAGTGTTTTATTAAAATTTTACAAGCATAGCCATAATAATTTTTCCTGCTTATCATTAATAAATGCTTCAATTTTATACTTCAGTGTGCACTTCAGGTCGATAAAATTTCTTTATAGATTAGTTGGAAAAATATTTTTGTAGCTAAAATAGGGTGGCAAGTTAAAATACTTACTACTGATAACTAATAATATTGAAATTAATTTCAATATGATCTAAAATACAGAAATTAATTTCGAATCAGATGTGTTAAATGTTATAAAATTAATGGAATAGAATGATAAAATTAAATTCCATCTTTTAACCAAAAAGTAATTTAATATGAAGCATTCTATTAAACGAACTACTTTTTCTAATACTCTTAGATGCGGTTTGTTAAGGGTATCATTGTAAACATCGCTTAAGGCTCTTTAAAATTAAGCACATGAAGTGCATTTACTGTTTTGAGAAACATCTAGCTCACCAGCACTGTGTAAATATTTCTTCTTCGGTAACTAACTTTTTTAAAATCGATAGCTCTAATATCCTAGAGTTTTCGAACCATTGGCTAGAATGAAATCCTGTTAGGTTACCTGTTAAAAGGCATTAATGAAACGGAGGTTTTCTAAGTGAAAGCTGGTTTCTTAATTAATTTTGAAAGAATGTTGTTTTTTGCTAGATGTTAAACACAGAAGACTCAATTTCGTGGCTTATAATGGTTAGGTGTTTTAGAGAATTATGTGGAAGTAACAAAACATTTACTATATTTTTCTTAGTCGCCATTTTATACGAATTTCCTACTCAATTTTTATCATCTGTGACATTTTCAAGGTATTAATCCGTTACTGAAATATTTCATTCCGCTAGCACTTTCCCACAGGTACATAACGAATTCCATCATAAAACACGTATTACCTTTTAGACGATAAGTTTTTTTCGAGTGATTCTTACGCACATATATTGCTGTTTTGCTCATTCGTTAAAAATATCCTAGCAAATCCGAGTCATGTTCTTCCGGATTAATCGGGAAATAATAGTCTGATAAATACCACACCTATATGTAAGTATTCATCAGGTTCTCTTAAGGCAAATATCACTCGTACACGCGTTAGAAATTTTACCAGATTCGTTGGAATTTATACAATTTAATTACGTGAAATTTCATGCAAACCAGAAAATTTCTTAATAAGATTAATGAATCTGTCACTATAACATTTTGCAGTTGTGTGATTTAGTGAATTTAAAAGTTTTAAATTTATTTATGATTTTTATTGGTATTATTATGGTGAACTGGTGTGCAGTATGGAATATATGCAAACTCACAAAATTCTGATGATTTTTGTAAACTGGCTACTTTTATTGGCTTATGTTCATCACAAGAATTTTCAGTGGAATATTTTATGAATAACGCTTGAGCTGTGACTTACTGAATTATGAAATCAAACTGAGTTAAACTTTTGGGAAATTCCAAACTTTTGATGGAAAATATTTTCGTTGGCGGGAAAAAATATGTCTCACGATGAATGTATGAAACACGCAATGGAACTTTAAATATTTTCCAGTAAAATCTTCCGTCCGTTAGACAATTTTTTATAAGGAAAACTTTACCAAAAGAAGATCGCAGCCTTTATTTATATATGAAAACAGCATGCGATATGAAGTTTCTCAAATATTTCAAAAGGACTCACGGATTAAAAGTGAACAAATATTTTTGTAATTCATTAGGCACTGTCACAACATGAAAATTACTGAGTTGAAGAAAAAGCTTCTTACAGTAAAATCGAAAGAGTTATTTATCATATTATAAAGGATGTTTATTAAAACAAATGCTATGTTCCATTTTGATCAGTAACCACAATTGCCTTGTCTACTTTTAGAACTACTGTCACAAGTGATAATTTTTTTCAATGTTCTCAATAAGACGTTTAAAAATGTAGGCCCATTTCTCTGGTTTTATCAATGATTCTCGTATAGAAATTTCATCCATGAAACTTTCTATTTTAATGTTTTGTTAGGCGCAAACATTGCTTAGATTTAATGTTACCGTACTGTTTCTTCGCCAAGCTCGCGAAACGTGTGCTAACCTTTGAAATACTAAACAAATGGCCTCAATTTTGGTTAACGAAAAAAAAAACCCCACGAATTTTCGCCTCAGAAACACGGAATTTTCAATTTATAAAATTATAATTGATATTTTGTGGATAACCACAGTTGACGGGTTGTCTTTTGAAGAAGTTCAAGCTTGGCGATCGTAAGTTGACGCACAGAAAATATCATTATTTTAGGCGCTTTTAGACTATTTCAATCGCCGCCTCGAGGAAGATCTGCCAATCAACGGGCTGTACTTGGTCAAGGTAACCTCTGATTGGCCTGAAATAATAAAATTAAAAGTTTCATATTATTTTTAGTCGGAAAAGAGTGGAACTCTTTTTTTTTAAATGTTAGTGTGTCAAGACTACTTTACAAAATATGACTAATAAAATCGAAGGATATCTTAAAGTGTGCAAAGTTTCATTTTTACAGCAATGCATTTACTGACTCAAACAACATAAAATGTAATTCCTAACGCCATTTAAAACACTTTTCTAACTGAAAGTATGTGCCTGTCTCTAAAGGTGTAGAAATTCGATTTTGGCCACGAATAGAGTATGCTTACTGTTTAATAGAATGGCACATCCTCCTCTTGAGTTCTACTCAAATAAGAGCAATTTTCAAATTTCCAACAGCAACCAACGTGTTGATGTTTGATCCAGATGACATCGAACCGCATATCGCAGATCTTTGGAGTAATCAGGTTCCAAATCGTGCATCTCCAATCATGAAGCCGAGATTCTGCGAATGGGTTTCTCCAGTGCCCCCTCTTTACAGTGAAATAATTTGCATTTGAATAGGCTGTGCTAATTAAGAATTCTTTTTATGGCGTTTCAACGAATAATTTTTACAAATTACAAAATTTTGTAACTTTATCAATATAAATGTCAGTTCTAACCTGCTTATCGACAAAAGGTTCGGTACAAAAGTTTTACCATTCAATTACTGAATCTTCACTTCCCTGGAATGGCTAACATCTAGGATCTCTGTTGATAGTTATCAAACTCCGTTTAATTGCGCATTTCAACAAGTGGAATTGGTTTAACTGTAATGAGGGAAATGAATTAACTTTAAACCCTGTTGTGGTAGAAGAGAAGAGAGATCTTATCTTTTGATTATTTGAAAAGGGACAAAGCAGTTTCCGATTGTTATATTAAAATCCGTTTTCTAAGAGTATACACGCTATCTAATCCGACTATCGGAAATTCTTTATATTTCTCAATTGAGTCAAAAGTAATTTGTGAGTAATTTTACAAAAGAAATTCATTTTTCTGCAGAACAGAAATATTTCTTCGGAAATTTGATTCGGAACCCACCGCGCTTTTGCGCATGCGCCGGGCGGAGTTGTTTTCATCAAAACAGGAGGAAAGTGAAGAATGGAAAGGCGATGTTCACATTTTACTGAGCGTGATCTAACAAAGAACACCGGAAATGCGCTCATACGACTCATTGCCTGACACCCCTTTCTAGTGTAAAATCGACCAAAAGTGGTAGTCTCGGAACCCATTGCTTAACAATAAACACGATTGCCTGCCGTCTTATCTCATCTCATTGCTCTAAATTGTACAGTGAAATATTTTATTTCTTACTCTGTGCGAGTCGAAAAATGCAACTCCTTTAGACAGTTAATATTTTTCACGATAAGTGCCTAGCTCTGAATAAAGAAGTTCATTAAGAGAAGCAAATAAATAAAGCAATTAAATTATTTTTTCCTCAGTTGAGAAAAACATGTGTTCGTTTTTCTACTTTTCAGAGTAATTATTTGTCACGGTAACTATTTCAGAGTAAAAATTAGTAAGGAATTCAACTTATTTTTTTATAGTAGAACCCTTTTCTTTCAGGCACTAGAAAATCACCCGTCATGGTATGACGGGTGCAAATTGCCTCTTCATTCGAGAGATTTTCCGTCGAATTTGACGTGTTTAAATAGATATATATGCGAGAGAAATGTTTAATATTGATTGAAAACAAATAAAATAAACATTTTCATGGCAGGAAATATTTTTTTATTTACATATTTCTTGATTCAAAAAATCATCGTGGCATCTAAAAATTTCATCGTGGTATCCATCCGTGAAATCCAGTGTGCATCTTGGCGTCCAAACTATATCACGAGCATGATATACCACTGACGTAATTTACTACTTTCCATTAAAAATTGGAAATTAATTTGAAATATATGATTAATATAACTTAAATTTCTCGGGAACTATTGATCATAGCGAGATACATTTTCTATCAATCGATAGAAAATTTTATTTCACTATTTTAGAGTTATTAAATTTGAAATTAGATCGACAATTACTCTTTTAAATTTAAAATTACTGATAATTAGGTTAAATAACAATGAAAAAATGCTGTTTAACGTCTCGCAGTGCTATGGCGAGAGTTTTACTGTTGGTGACGTCAGAGAGTTACCGAGAGATTTTGCCTATTATATTAGTAATTGTATTCAGCAAATTAGTTCAAACTGTTTTTGCTACGACTTGCTTTGGAATATTTCAGCACTTAAGGATTTTCTTTTCTTGCGATTCAAAGTTCTTTTTTATTTTATAGAATTATTCCTTCCAGAATATTGTAGTAAGCAAAATGTCTTCATTACTGTTGAAGAAATTGAGATATCTGTGTGTAAAATATTTGAATTAATTTTTTGCTGCAAAGCTAATTCTCGTCAAATTTCTTCATTTATGTGTTTTTTGTAAAATAAGTTATGTCTTTCTGAAACATATTTAAAATTTCGAAGCTAGCATTGATATTAAAGAGAGATTTAACGCTTCAAATCGCATTTTGTTCCATAATGGGCCGCTGTGACATTGTGGCCAATTTCGGCACTGGAAAGGAGAGGGATCGGTATCGGACTTCAAGACAGATCCGCCGTATGGACGAGTTTTCTGTTTTGCTTATTGGGAGTAATGTAGAACTACCAATATACCGATCGATTTCCAGTGTAATGCGTGGTCAGTGGTAATCTCCAAAATTTCAACATTCTGTCTGAACATGTTAATTAATGTTTAAAGTAGAGATTTTAATATTATGGCTTAAGAATACTTTGAAAATATTCAATTTGATATTACTATTGCTGTAGGTCTCAACGTTTACTTAAAATAAGAGCCTCATTTTGTGGAAAGGCTGCCATAATCGTTCGTCAATGCTCTTTTTGGCGACTTCTAACACTTGTTTGTAGGTTAAATGTTGAACCAAACGATTCAGGTTAGGTTAGGTTAGGTTATATTAACGTCCCGTTTCGAAGCGGCACGAGGGCTGTCTACGGACGGACCTCGTCATTTTGAACCTCGGTCAAATGACGTGGATGACACCTGAGCTGGCACCCCTCTCCAAACTTCCGCTCCACTCCAACGGGAGGACGTTTGGCCATTGCGTATGATTTGCGTGCAACAGCCCCCATGCACGGCGGATCTTCGGTGGAATCGGATTTCGATTCTGCTACCCTCCGATCCCGAGGTCGAGACCTTACAGCTAGGCCAACGCGGCCTTACCAAACGATTCAGATAATCACCGACGGTTAAAGTTTTAAGCAAATGATTTAGCTAATTACAATCATTCCATTTAGCATTTAGCAGTTTAAAAAGGAATTAAGCAAACACAAATAACATCGAATTCAACATTTTGTGTACTGAAGTTAGAACTGTTCGAACGTGGCCTTGATACAGTGTTCAAACGGATTTGGCGATTGTTTAAGTCGGAGGGTTAACAGAAAACGGTCTGTGAATCCAAAATAAACAATACAGAAAACTTGCCCATATACGATCCTGGTGTACGTTACATTCGGTGAAAGCAATTTGAAGATGGGAGATGCCGGCTCAAATGTCGTCATCGTCGTCTGTTCCTGGCAAAGAACAACGATTTCCCTCTGAAAACTATTAAGCAACTATTATACAATTCTATTAAGTAAGCACTATTTTACTGTAGGGAAAAAATGCTATCAGTGAATTACTTAACTTGTTGTAACTTGTTTTTAATTCGTCGTTCGTGGAGGTGATAATAGACGCAAAATGTGCTCTGCATATATTTATATAATTCATTAACAATAAATATTAGCTAATAAAATATAGGGAATACATGTTAATTTTATTCGGTAACGGATACTTTAAATTTCTTCTCCAAGGAAGCTAACTTTGGTGTAAAATCTCATAACTCACAAGCAGTGTTCAGTTGAAATGTTTATTAAGTTAATTCATCATTCCCGAAATAAATTAAATAAAGAAATACCAAAGATGTTAGCGAGTAGAGCAATGTAGAACTTATTTGTGGAGTGCCAAAATACAGAGGTGCTTTTCTTTTTAAAACCATATTTGTAAAGAAAAATCCACCAAAGCATAAATGTAGACCTAGAGGCCTCAATTATATTTTGTTGTTAAATATATCCTATCCTCCTATTTGAGAAAGGTTTTTCATTTGGAAGAATATTCAGTGATGTTTATGTAGGAGGGTTATTCGGAAACCACGTCCCGGAATATAATAATTCCTGCACGCGACAGATGGTACTAATCTGCCTGTGTGGTATCGCGTCTGCAATGGCTGAAGAATGCGTCATAACAGAAAAGTTCGTAAGGTGAAATGCTGACACGTGTATAAAGATGCTCAGGACCATAGAAGGTCCCTCCGACTGTAAGATTCGTTCTGTAATTCGCTTTTTGTGTGTATGCAATATTCGACCAAGAGAAACCTATAGATAAATGTACGGACATACAGTTAGTAGTGAAGGAATAGTGTTGGTGTCATTTTATTGCACGACAATGCCGAGCCACATTCCGCTCGCGTGACTCAACAGCTCTTCGAGTCCTTCGTTTGGGAGCTAATGAATCATATGCCGCGTAGTCCTGACCCGGCGCCAAGTGACTTTCATTTATTTTTGCATGCGAAACGATCCTTTAGTGACCAGCGTTTTGATGACGTTGAATATTGAAACATGCTTTAACATTCTAGGTTACTTCTGTAATACTAGCATACAACACCTTGTTTCTCGATACGATAAATGCCTTAATGACGATAATGCTGGATGACTACATCGACAAGTAGAGTAATATTTTTAAATCGTTATTAAATATGTATCTTTGTCCACATCTGTCTCCGTTTTCTTTCACACGGTAACGGAACTTATTTTCCGAACAACTCGCATATTCTCTAGCTTTTCAAAAAAAGTCCGTATTGACGTCAAGAAAATGAAATTGAAATCGAAACAAATACAGACGAACCTCTATTTAACGAAGTCGCTAAATCCCGAAAAAAAGTTCGTTATATGGAAAATTCGTTAAATAGAGATTCACCATTTAAAATAATTTAAACTACACAAAACAGATTTTAAACTCATAAACATTAGATATTATTTTAAAAAGTAATTAATCATACCTTTATTTTGTAAATTAATATCTATTTGTTTTATATATCTTAACAATCAAAAAGGAATCTGCAAGGAAAACAAGAATAAAGCAAAACTTTGTCCGGGAATACACTGTATTTTCAATTTTAAAAAATAATTTTATATTAAATTTAATGAATTTTAATGACATTATCGCATTTATTATAACAATTAATTTTAAGCATACGTCACCACATGCATCCTTAAATTTAATTACTGATAAAGTCTGTTAATTTTGTCTGAGTTTTTTGTTTGAAAAGTGTTTTCTCTCATAATACGTCTCGCATCTTTGCAATGCACCAAAAGCCCCTTCAGGCGTATTTTCTTCAAACTGTAATCAGCGTCGGGTTGTTTCAAATGATTTTAGCGTTTCATCATACGAAGGTTTGTTGATTTCTGCATCAAGATAATTTCCATCTACATCATCTTCGTCGCAATTCATTGCTGTATTTTTTTTCACATTGTTCAAAATATCCAATTCAGTTAGTGTTTCCGAGGTTTCAGCTTCAAAATCAAGTGAAATAAAATCATCAATCAGCACATCATCGTTTTTCCTTAATGCTCAAGCACTTTCGCTTTGACATTTTCCAGCTACAAGAACCGAAATTACAGGCACGACTCTGATCAACAATCTAGAAAACGGGAGACTAGTATAAGGACAAGGGACAGCTCCATTGAGGGTGAAAGGGGATACTGAAAGTTTTTCTAGTGAAGTGGATAGTGTGTGTGGGGGGGGGTGAATAAAAGTTTCAGTTCCTGGATGAAGTGCAAAGAATGACAGCGATTTTAATACTCTCGGCGGAGTTAGGCAAATGGTAAAGCCAGTTCAAGGTCATTGATCACCATAAAATGTGTTAAAAGAAAGAATAAGTTTGAAATTTTCGGAAATATTTTGAGAAATAGGGAGAAAAAAAATATTGGATCACAAGAAAAAGTTCGTTAAATAGAGAATGCACTTCGCTATTTGAAGGTTATTTTGGGAAGAAATTCGCAAAATGTTCATCGTTCCAAGGAAAACTTCGCAAAATAGAGGTTCGTTAAATAGAGGTCCGACTGTAATAATAATAATAAAAACAGCAGAAAAATCGCAAATTTTCTGCGTATCTGCTTCATTTGGATAAGCCTTCTGGCACAAAACACATTTAAAAACAGATACAGAGAAAAGATAAATGTTTTAAGAATAGACCTCGTTACTTTGCTAGATTAAGAGGCAAATACTTGCTTAAAAATAGAGATTTAAGAATCTTGGCGTTATAACGTTTAATGTGTTAAAAATAATCAATTCCGCTTTATTCTTTTTTACATACTTGCAGTCAATAGCGCAGCAATAATAAATGTAAATTGGCGCATGGTATGAAATGTTACGCCTTATAAAAAGGGAAATAAACTTATTAACATTTTTTACCTCCAGTGCATTATTGAATGCTGTGAATGCTAAAATTCCGATGAATGATGGTCAAAGACTATTTCTTTTGAGAACAAATTTAGGGAGTTATCAAAATGTTTTTTTCTTTTTACTTTTACTATTACTAAGCAATCTTTCTGGCTTATCACATGTTATTAAAATCTTATTTTGTTTTTATTTCGGAAAATCAATTTTTCAACTGAAGATAAATCGTTATTCGGAGGGGTAAATAATTTTTCGCGTTAAAATCCCATTTCTGGGATTATAACGAACGAGTGGCATAAGTTTAGATTTTCATAAAGACGATTAAGAACGCACTTGAAATTTGAAAGCATAAGAGAATATTTCTTTCTGTTCCCTTAAACCCTTAACCAGACAATTTTTTAACAGTCGCATTTACAAAACGAGCATTTTATTTTTCTGCATAAATTCACACTTCTGTTATTCGGCGGTTAAAAAATACTCTTCAACGATAGACCCGGATGGAAAGCATCTGAGTGACATGGACAAGCTACGCCATCTGTTGTGAAAAGTTTGCAGTGTTGTTACAAGAATTAAAAAGTTAGGGCAAACCGGGAAAGTAAGGAAGAAAATATCGTTGCCCGTACGCCCCGCGGGCGAACCGGTTAAAGGGTTAAACGGGAATTGAGGGTTCGACTGGATCATAAACTCGTAATTATCCAATTGCTGCGTCTTCTACCGTTTTAAATGGTCTCGATTCATTTGTTGAGTTGAAATCAATCTCTTTCGAATTAAAGAAAATCAAAACCGAAAATCAAAACCAAAAATCCATACACTGCTTTTCCAAAGCTGTTTTAACTTATGGAGAAAGTAGACGTATTTATATTCCATATTTTATTGTTGGTTCCAATCACCACACCTACTTCACATGCTACATCACGCACGAGACTCGACTCTGTCTGCCAGAACAGATTCTCAAGCCGAATCTCCGCGGCGCCATGGTTGGGTTTACCACAAACAGAAACGTCTAAATCCATAGTTGTTTTTAAATGTTAATTAAAAGTGTTGATCGGATAACGCCATATTGTCAATTTAGTCTCGAGTGTGGGTGTGATACGTCTGTTATACTCTCGTTAAAATGTAGCGTATAATATCGCTAACTTAACAGGAAGACTGTAGTGCCGGTAAGTTTATTTGAAAGTTTCAGCGTTTTGCAATTTTTGCAACTCCGTATGTTCTTAAAATAAATGCGGTCGAACATGTGAAGTAGTTTGCATAAAGAATCTGAAATATCTAAAATTCCGAAAATCAGCATTTTAATGATTGAGGACAATTAATGCCTCAAAATTTATTATTTTTAAACCTATTATCAGCTTTGAAACAATCGATAAAATAATTAAGCAAATTCCAAAGATCGGTTCAGTTATATCAACGTCCCGTTTACAAGCAACCCGAGGGCTCTTTTGGGACGGATCTCGTAATTTTGAGCCGCGGTCAGATGACGAGGACAACACCTGAGTAGGCACCCCCTCTCCAAGCTTCCGCACCACATCGGCAAAAGGACGTTTGGATCCCTACGTATGATTTAGGCCCACATACTCGGCGGGCCTTCAGTGGAACCCGGTTTCGAACCTGGAACCCTCGGGCCCGGGACCTTACCACTAGGCTACCAAGGCCCTTCAAAATCAGAGTCAATAAAGGTGTCAATTAATGCTGACATAGAACACGTCAAGTGCAATTTTCTAAATGTGGAATTGAATCCTCATATTTTATTTATTGCTTGTAATAATGCGTCTCAGCACAAATTGAGACAATTAAGTGTTAAGTAACAAGAAACGCTGCACTTTTATATGGCTGTGAAGTCGGGAGAATTGACACCATTACCACTACTTCATAAAGAAGTCACTTCCTGAAAGGCGCAAACTGTGAAATGAAATTAAAAATTTCTTTTTACAAACTAAGAAATTATTAAATCACGAGGCATAAATGCAGTTTCCACAAAGCACAACCTAAAAATTTCAGAAACTGTTTACATAAATAAATATTGAAGCTATGACTGTAGGTGATCGTTCAAAGCGATAGATTTGAGAGAAAATGAAAATTGCGGTCAGAAATTATAAATAAAATGAGAGAATAGCATGCAAAAATTTTCCGCAGTTCATGATATAGAATAGAATTACACAGTATAAAAAATAACTATAAAACCAACACCGTAAATTACACCCTTTGAATCAAGTCTGAGTCAAGTGATGATTATGAAACTCATACACATATGCTACATCTTTAAAGGAAATTTTCATAATAAAGCAAAACTAATAGTGCTAAAATTCGTATAATTGCGATTAGAGAGGCAAGAATACAAAAAAATGTATATTTTGAAGACAACATTTTGTAAATTTCAGAGGTCATGATATTTCATCCTTTTCGAAGACAAACAAATAATAAAGAAAATGTTGTCAAACCTCATATTTAATGAAAACATTCAAATGACTTTTTTGAATAGGAAATTTCTTTGACACAATTACGTCTCAGATGAAATTTGTCACACATTCGACAATAAAGTCCAGACTTTCTTTATTAAGTCTTATGAAGAAATTTTGAAATTTCATTTTCAGCTCTAAATAATGATCTTTGTGGCTTAATGTTTTAAAATATTGCGAAACGGAAATTTTGGCAATGAAGCAAAACCGACGACTGCAAACTGATTACTAACTTTTTAAAATAAATCATACGGCTGGAATAAAGAGAGGTGAAATATCAGACTCCTATAGTGTTTCGATTGCTGAATTTGAAAAATAATTGAGAATAACAATTATATAAAATCTAAAATCTGGCGATAAAAACAATTCACCATCATTTAAAAAACATTATGTTTTCTTGACAATAGTGCACTAAAATACGCAATATTGCACATCGAATATTCAAATTCAATACCTCTAAAAATTAAAAACCATTAAAATAATAATGTAAAAAAACGGATTCAATTTCAACAAAAGGCACAAAAATTCCAGAATGGGTTTTTAAGGCGACACAATACCATCTGAACAATATTTTTATTTTTAATATTAAGAATTGGATTATAGTTTTATTTTATATAAGCTAATACTCTATGATTATCTAACACAAAAAATTTTGAATTTATTGAAAAGTATTCGTAAAATTTAATTTTAAAATTATTTAAAAATTAATTTTTATTTTATTTTCTTATTGTTAAACAGATGAAAAATGTCTCAAAAATGCATTAATTTTGACTTTGACATGTTTTAAAAAATTACTACATAGCTTAGAGATAATTCCATAGCAAGTTCCACAAAACTTATATTTCAGAACATGCATAAAAAATTTCGCACCCCTCCTTCAATTATTAAAAAAGCCTCGTGGTTTAGAAGAATAGTATATGAACAAACATGCAACATGGAGAAATATCAATTTCGCCATGGAAGACAATTTCGCTGCAATGCTCGAGTTAGTTCCCGGAGCATAGGTGTAGGCAACAAAATTTAAAAATTTAGCTACAATCTTAGCTAACTTTCCCGGACACTATTGCTTTTGAATGATTCTTAGGCATTTGAAATAAAAATTCATTTTTGCAGCAAAAAGTAGGGGAGTGACTGCCCCCTTCTCACCTCCTTCCCCCGACTCGCCGCCACTGAACACATGAATTTGGGGAAACAATTTTCCAAAACTTACACTTTTTGGCTAGACTTAAGTTTAATGTGCGTTCGCCAAAGTTGAATTTTTTTCTGGCGATTTCTCGCCAAATGTGGTGCACGTTAGTTATTTTATTGCAACCCTTTAATGAAAATATGGCGGACTTTTGGCGAGTATTTCATAGTTGGCGTGATTTTTGCCAACTTGGCGGGAAACCGCACATCAACTTAAGTCTTGGGG
>BGPR01005005.1:0-57125 GCA_013235015.1 Araneus ventricosus
AAAAACACTTTTAGATTAAAGTTGGTATTCTTTCCATACATTTTTTACGGATATCATCGTTGTTTTCTAGCTTTAATTTCACCTGTCTTGAGGATTACGTTTTTCCTTTAAACAGGGATGAGATTCTTCCGCTTTTTTGGTATTTTGAAGAAATTCCGCTTTTTTGTCTTTTTTCTCTCAAAATTCTTTTTTTTTTTCCCCTGCGAAAATTTGCCTTTTCTTCCAAAAATTCCACTTTCACACAAAGGAAAGAAACCTTCCTATCTTCCGTTTTCGAAAGAAAATTCTGGGAAAATATGCTGGACCGTGCGGCTTAACTCACCGGCTAGAAAACTAGCTGATTCATCTTCTACTGACGAATCAACATTATATCGACAAACTCTACAAGGATGAACATTCCAACATTTAGTACCATTCAAAGTATTAAATACCACCTTTTTGCAGAAAACAAAACCTCTGTGGCATATTGCAAAAAAAAAAAAATTGCATGAACATGTTGAAAAAAAAATTAGTTGGAAACTTCAGGTCATCTTGTAGGGCGGACCAAGATGAAGAAATAAAAAAATGGAACAAAAACAAATAAATAAACTACATTTAAAAAAAAGAAACTCCTATCAAAAGAGGCAGCTAAAAAGCTGTATGCAAATGCAACAAAAAAGTAGAGAATAAGACTTAAATAAAAAATTAAAACATGATTTACCTAGGCATTCTAGAGATAGAGATAGTGTAGTCCCGACAACTATGCCAGTAATTAAACAGAGAGATACTAAAGAAGACTGTGCAAAAACTTGAGCCCCTACTGAAAATAAACTTGCAGAGGATGCAGACACATCCTTTATTGAAGAAAAATCTGTCAAAGATAGGAGCCCTCCAAAACAAGGGGTGAAGCGTGTTAATGGAGATCTGTTACCAACAAAAGCCATACAAATAAAAAAAAAAAAACCCCGAAAGAAAACCATTTCTTTAACAATTAAGGAAATGTTTCAAAGGGTTTCAAATAACAATAATGCTAAATGAATCTGTCATTGTAACTGTACAATACCTCGACCCCTCTTGCTTTATAAGGTTCAAAATCATTGTGCTGTTACTTTTGCAAAAATGTATAAAAATAAAAGAAATAAAACAGAAATCAGTATATGATACGTTATTATAATTTATAAAGAGCTAATACACTTTACACAATTGCATGAAGCAAAAGAAATTATTTGTCCTTATTTTTATTTATTTTTTGAGCTAACTTTTATCAAAAGGCTGTTAAATATAATTTTTCTCAGACTTCTGTTGGGTGTATGTTGAATCTCAGTGATGTACAGGTGGTAAATATGTTTTAATGTCTAATTTTATATTTTCTGATGCACCTGATGATGTGTTAAACTTGTTTGTTAACTTTTAATGTGAATGATTTAATAATTTAATATTCTTTTTTTATTTATACATACTGAATTATAAATAATTAAGTTATTAATTGTTATAGTGTAATATTTTTATCATGTTGCGTGTTCTGATGTTTTACTTCTTAAAACATCTTTCGCGTATAAATTATGGTACGAATGTTTTGCTGGTGTATGATTTCAGTCTTTTTGCTTTTTTGCCAATCTCATCCCTGTTTAAAATAAGCGAGTGATTTAACATAGAATTCATTGGATCCACAAAATTCCCAAACTAAGGAGACAGTATTGACGTTTAAGTAATGAATTTAGTTCGTTGCCGCATTCAACGCACTGCAAAGTGTCTTACTAAGAGAACACTGTAGTTGCACTTACACTTGAAGCATTTTTTTTTAGTTTAGGTGTTTTAGATAAGTTTCCTTTTATTGCTTTTAATGCCATTATAAAAATGTTTCCTGTATCACGAATTTGATTTGAGGGCGAAAGATTTGAATGCAGATTCGCCGCAGTTTTGTGTAAATATGAAGTGAATCTTCCAGTGTGTGTGCCCCTCGATTTTCTCGTTAACTGACACAATATGAGGCGTTTTGTGCTTAGCTTCATCATATAGCGAAGAGAATTGCATATGCATTTTGGACATCTATCGTTGACTGACCGGATAGTATTTTATCAAAACAAAATAAATATGAGTGATTTATCGATACCTTTGCTCTGAAACTAATAAGAAATTATGTTGTCATTGGAAACAGGTTATGTACAGACTTTCAAACACTAGCACATCCAAGAAGTTAGTAAAAAATAAGAAATTTAATCGAAACAAATATGTAACGAATTAAGTAAAGCCATCATAGAAAAAAACGAATACAAAACATGTTATTTAATTATATGTTATTTTTATCTCAACAATTTTCTATCAAATAAATCTTACAAACCACAAGTATAAATGTAAATAACTTTTTGGTATTGTTTCAGTATCTGACGCAAATATCTGAGCGTTACGTTAAAGTTGAAGCGACATCATCATTACGTACTTGTTATGTTTACATCAAAACATATAGAAATCGCAACCAGTCTCAAGTAGAATTTTCAAAAATAATATCCGTAAAGAATTGCCCCTTTGCAGGGCCGATATGAGGGACCTGGTGCAAAGTTGACTTGCGGGACTGTGAAAAAAATTTCGTACAATAAAATAATAAATACTTATAACATATTGGTATAGTAAGGACAAAAGGAATACACGAAAATGATAAAATATTTTTCAGTTCGAATATTTTTTGAAGTGATAAATTATTTTTATGAAGTTAATATTTCAATTACATAACAAATCATTAATAAATAGAATAACAAAAATAATTGCTTCAAAAATACAATTGGTATGCGAATTACTAAAATAAGTTTACAATATTGCAATTTTTGATTCAGTTTCTTACATGTTTTAAGCGAATTCGTTGATAATATCGTCATAATTTTGTTTTTTGGTTAATTCGGATTCAATAGATAAAATGTCTAAGGAGGTCTCTTGATTAAAGCTAAATCTCTAGTAATATTTTTATTATTTTCAATCTTGAGAACATTCTTTCTGCACATGCAACGATAACTGCTAAGGTCAATATAATTTTCAGAACAGTAACAAAATATGGATGCAATTCGAATAAATTATTTTTTAATATTTAAATATTTCTAAGATATTACATTATTTACTAATATATATAAGAATATATAATAGAAGATATAATTTGACGACAAACTTTGATTTCATTTAATACATCAGTGCAATTAATTTTCATTTTGCAAAATCAGTCAGTCAGTGGCACGTACCGTCTAAAACTCCCTCAAACTGACCTTGCCCCTTTGACTATTCTGAGTTACAGAATGTTCCAAGGGGCACACTTTTATTTATTAGACCCCTATATAAAACAAATAACCTATTTTTTTTAAAGCACTTTGCACTTAATTTACCATCGAAATTATGGGCGTATTTTGTTTTTATTTTCACACAATTTACATTGCACTCTTCAAATGGCCCACACCCATGGATTTTATTGCTAGAATGTCTTTAGGCTGATATTTCTGTACAACATAGCAAAATACTGGCAGAAGCATGGAGGGAATCAATTTCGCTGCCGTCATATCTTTCTTTTTCTAATGTAATTTATTGTACGAATAGTTCTTAACAGCATGGAATCCCGAAGTGTTAATGTTTCTTAAAGGGGTCGAAAATTTTTAATAACTCTAAAAATATGGAAATTTTTAATCAGTTCTATTATTAAATTTAATAAAAATGTAGAGATGTTTGATACCTGAAAATGTAAAGAAACTGTGAAAAACAATACAGCAACGCACTGTTTTGTTTTTGGATAGAAGTCGAATGCTATAAATGACATCGAAACTAAGAAAATATCATTCTTGGAATTTTCAAGAGTTTTAAAAGACTCTTAGCTATATTTCATGAGTTTTTATGTTTTTAGACATAATTTTTTCTCACACTCTCCGTAATTGATTTAAATTATAGTAATATTTCCTACATTTTTGTATGTTTTCTGGCATTATTTTTATATTCTCTCAGTAATAGTTTTCTGTTTTAATTTATAATTTGCTTATTCATTTTACCTAAATTCGTTTCAATTTAGCGCAATTTCTTAAATTAAAAAAAAAAATTCCACGTGTTTTTGCTTAGTTGCCTTGGGGGGTCGCCGCCCCCCCCCCTACTTTATGCAGAAAAATTATATTCTTTCAGTACAACTTTTTTTGTTTTTAAGCCATCGTGTGTTTCTCCATTTCCCCTAAAATTTTGTGTAAATTAAAGCAAAATTTCATAAATTTTTGTCTTTTTTTTCAATGTCGGTCATTAAAATTGGCGCCATCTTACGGCCATCCAATATGGCGGACGTTTGGCGAGTTTTCCATAATTTGGCGCAATTTTGATACCAGCTTGGCGAGGGATGTACCGTGCACTTTAGTTTTACCAAGAAAATAAAAGTTAAATCTAATTTTCTAAGAAAGAATCCGAAGATGTTTGCATAAGAAATATAACAGATTTAAAAAAAAATTAAAATTCATGGTTTATACAGGAAACTATATGTGAAAGAATACTTCGTGAAAAATTCATATTTTAGATATCTGCCGTGATTTTATGGAGAAAAATTGAGTCTTTCTTTAAGAATCTGATTTAAAGCCATAAAAATGTTATTTTGTAAATACAGAATACACAGGTTGTTAGATTAGTTATTTTTTAGCTATTATTATCATTTTGTGAAGGGATTGATATTTTCATATTCTAACATGGTAGAAAGGGTATTTTGAATTATATTAACATAAATACCTTAAAGATCATTTTAAAAAAAAGTTACTTGTAATTTGTCAAAAAATGAAATTTTAGTAAGAATGGGGAAAAAATAATGATAACTAAGATTGCCTACAAAAAAAATCTTGGAAAAAAACATATTTCTCCATGGGGCTGTTAAAATATTGTTATAAGAATGTTTTTTTTGTTTAACTCTTTTCCCACTGGTCAACAAAAATATGCATATTAAAACCTAGTAAAACCTGTAAAAAAAGAGGGAACCATCTGTGGTCCCCTCGTTTTTTACGAGAGCTGCTGGTTTACTCCACGATTTCAATTTAGATACTGCACAGCTTTTACCAAACCCAATTATTCTTTTAACACCCTGGATTCCTCACGGATTGAAATTTTTAAATCCATTTGAAAACTATGACAAGACTAACACTGTGGCAAATTGACTACAGTAATCCCCAGAAAGGGAAAATTAGAACTGCCATCCCCACCCCCGCAGGGATTCATCCTCAGATTCCTTTTGACCCTACCCCCGAGCGGGTGTAGATTTTGATCCGGCTCTAAGCCATGTGATTCGACTTGTATATATATGTGTCGTAGTGGTGTTGTGTGTGTCAATAAAACCATAAAAGACAAACTGGATCTATTTTGAATTTGCTATAAAACCACACATGAGAAACCATTACAAACACAGCTAGTGACATTTATTTACAGCTTTTTACACATCATCGTGAACTTTACCATCATTTCATACCAGTTTTTACAGATGGTTCAAAAAGCACTACTCAAACTTCATTTGCATGTGTTTTTATTAACTCATCACTCTCATTTCAACTTCATCCCTCATGTTCTATTTTTACGGCTGAAATAAGGGCTATTTACCATTCATTATCAGAGATATCAAACTACCCTGCAGATAACTATATTATCTACTCTGACTTACTCAGTGTTCTCCAAGCGTTGTCTTCATTGCATCGTCACAGTCATCCACTAAATTTAGCATCTTAGACTTACACGACCGTCTTGTGTGCAAAGGATTCTCAATTCTTCTTTGCTGGGTACCCTCTCATGTTGGCATTTCCGGCAATGAGATAGCTGATATAGCCGCGAAAAATGCATCCGCAGTAATGGACAATTCTACTCCTTTAAATGATTTTAAGCACTACATTAATCTCGCCTTACACTCAAGATGGGAGAACCACTGGTACTCCCAGTCAATGAATAAACTTCGCTCAATTAAACCAGTTGTAGAATCTTGGCCTACTCTAACTAATAGAAAAGCGGATACAATTGTCACTAGGTTACGAGTGGGTCACACTCGATACACCCATCGTCATCTGCTGATGGGAGAACAGGCACCAATGTGTACCCAATGCAATTGCATTATGTCAGTCCTTCATATCCTTTCTGAATGCCCGAATTTTAACTCTCTACGGTTACGTTACTTTCAATCCAGTTCTATTTCCTTAACCGATTTACTTGGAAAGACTCCTCATGTTCACCTTTTACCTTTTTTAAAATCAATTGGCTTTTATCCTCTCATTTAAGCACTTTTAACATATTTTAATATTTACACTATTTTTATATACATTAGTTCCACATTTTTATCTTGACCTGATTTTTACATAGTTTAGCGCAAATCTAAACAAATGTTTGGCGCAGCTTGGCCAATTCTGGCCCTTGTGCCATAAAACCCCAATCAATCAATCAATCATAAAGTTCAATATTTTACCTTTTCAATGATACCAATTTTATATCTGTGATATTTTTCCTTTAATTTTTATTAAGTTTTCAAAGTTTAATAAAAAGTTTATTACACACAGACGATTTTGAAATAAAGCAAATTTAATGATACTGAATTGCTAGGCAACGGTGTAATGGCTTTACCATTATTTTCCCTGATTTTTTTTTTCCATTATCGTTTGGCAATGTTTTCACTGGTTCTTAAAGAATTCTAAAGCTTATTTAATTAGGATAAAAAATCGCTGCAGTTAATATAACCTGTCATATTTACCTGCGTTTCCTAAGAAATAATAAATAAGTAATATTTTAATAGAAATATATAACTTTGAGTATTACGAGATTCGGAGTTGTGTTTTAACGATGCCTAAAAGAAAACATAAGTCGATCGCTCAAATTCCAACAAAGGCAAAGATAGTAAAGCTTTTGTAAGCAGACGAAATAGATGTTTGCCAAGAGCACGCTCCAGAAATGTTGTTTACAGGTAAACATTGGATTAATGTAAGTCGTTGTGGCCTTAACCTCTGTAGTTGAAAGGCTGTGGTTTTGAATGTTTATTGTACTTTTTTTTATGCACATGAGATCTTAAAAACAAGATAAAGGTCACTGTCAACCATTCAAAGTCCAAAAGTGAATTGAAAATTTAGAAACATTTTAACGTTTTACCGAATATATCTCCCGAAAATGTTATCTAACAAAAACTAATTTTACACCATATTTTTTTTTAAATCAGCTTTTCAGTGACTCTAATTTCATTTCCGTAACAATTTTTTTCTCTCATTTTAATAAATTTTTCAAAATTAATTTTATATACAATTTGTAACATTATTTTTTAATGAACAAAAATGCGCATACGAAGAACTGTCGCCAAAAAACATTTAAAAAATTCTGGAAAACACTAAAAGAAAAGTTTAAAAGGAGACAATTTACAATTCATACCAGGAATAACTTTTGATTTGGTTTATTTTCATGTTTTTTATTAAAAAGTAATTTATCGTCCCAATAAGTCCATTAAAACCTTTCTTATATTTCAATATTTGTGGAAAAAATTGAAGTACTTATATAACGCTTCAATTGATGTTCTTATTTTAATTTAAAAACTTTTCACACGATAAAAGGATTTTGTGTATTATTCGAGTAATTCGACTTTTCAGATTAATTAAGCCCTTAACGTTATTGAAAAAATCTTCTTTGCATAAACAAATGCTAAGAGGGGTTATGCCAGTAGGAGGTACGCGAAAATAAAGGGTAATAAAGCGAGGTAAAAAAAAAAAAAGATTGGGTAACCCAGATTTAGATGGTCACGTTTCGGAAGGTATCGTGTTCACATCAACACGAATCGGCAGACAGACATACTTCCTCTATATGCATTTCGTCTAAAACGTGACAGAAGTTGACACTTTCGATAGAAAGCCTCAATTCCAAATTTAATTTTCCTAGTTAGCTTAATTTTTGAATTATCTTTTTTCACAGAACATAATTCCAAAAAATGTCTTTTCCTTTTTCATGGACTCAGGAAGGTTGAAAATACGGCAATCTCGATGTAAATGCTTTTACTTTTACAATACTCTTCTTTGCGTACTTAGGATTTCGAAACCATTTTTTTAAATAACACAGCTAAATAAAATATTGTTAATTTGTGTGAAAAAATAATAATAATAAACACTGATGGCGATAATAATTAGTTAAAATAATGATTGATAAAAAAAATTAATTTGTTCAAAGAATATTAATGCAAATCGACATTTTGTATCATTACGCATAAAACCCGGGAATCAATAAACTGGAAATTCCTCCCTTTTTGTTGAACATGCTTTTGGAATAAAAGTTTTCTTTGACGTGTCATGATGTTTCATGAAAGTCCCAATAGGGACATTTCAGCGCTAAACAGGCCAATGTGGTAACCTTGTATTCTTCCTTTCCACTTCCAAGAGGCCACGGTGGCCTAGTGGTAAGGTCTCGACCTCAGGACCAGAAGGTCGCAGGTTCGAAACCCGATTCCACTGAAGATTCACCGTGTATGGGGCCTGTTGCACGCTAAATCATACGTAGTAGTCAAACGTCCTCCCGTTGGTGTGGCGCGGAAGTTTGGAGAGGGGGTGCCGTCTCAGGTGTCGTCCTCGTCGTCTGACCGCGGTTCAAAATTACGTGGTCCGTCCCTAAATAGCCCTCGTGTTACTCCAAAAAACGGGACATTAATATAACCTAACCTAACCTTCCACTTCCTAGAACAGTCGTTCGCTATTGCAGCTGTTGGTTCCACAAAGGGTCTTGTTACGGCAGACAATTTGGTCCTGCCTCGTTTAAAATCGTCTTTAGCTACTTTTTATTGAAAGGAGAAATTTTGAATGGATTTCAATAGCATCATATTTCGCAAGATTCATTGAGTGAGTAAGTTGTATCTTTCTTGTACATTCAATTACAGTAGAGTCTCTCTACAACGAATTTCTCCCTACAACGAAATTTTTAATCGGAATGTTAAATAACATTCAAAATATTCTCCATATAACGAAGTGGTTGTCTCCCTATAACGAATTTTTTCAGACCTTTATCGTTTCGATTTTTGTCACTTTTGAAGAAAGTTGATAGTTTATGTGCAACCAATTCGCTTACACGTGCCAGTTTCTGGAACCACTCGCTCTTAAAATGCGAAAATTTTTCTGAAAATTTAACATCACGAAATGCAAAGCAATGTAAAATAACGGAATTTTTCAAGTAAAATAAACGAAGTACATATTATTGTCAAAATTGGTGAATTGTCTTAACTTTTGAGCATTTTATTTATACAATAAAAATTTGTATAATTTTAACAAATTTATAATATATATATTATTCCATTTTTAATTGAAAATCATAATTAAATACATTTGAATTTATCGCAGCTATTTAAAAGTTTGGAACATTTACTTAAATAACTGCAAAAATCTCTAATCTCCGTATAACGAAATTTTCTCTACAACGAATTTTTCAATTGGAACCAAGCGATTTCGTTATAGGGAGACTCCACTGTATTACTTTAGGTCGCCAAACCTCCGTACTGCTAATCGGCGCACAGCTCTCTCGCAAAACCTGCGTGATGTTAGATGCACAGTAACATGCTTCATGCGCATTGATACATGCATAGCTTTGCGATGTATGACTGCGCCGTACCGTGGCTCATTCCCGTGGGCCACGGCCGTACGAACGAGCAGACAATACCTTTGAAACTCTTAACCGGTTAGGCGGTATCTCACTACAGAATTTTTCCCCATCAAGGGGCAACGGTTTCGACGGGCGGTTTCTCCTTCAATGTGTCCTTGAGCGTAGGGGGTGGGGGTGGACGCCCCTTCTTTACGATCTAACAACGCCCAAAAAAGGGGATGACAGTTACAATGTTTAATTGCCTTTTAGGAGATGCAAGTTTTTTTTGGCGGTTGTATTTTCGCTGTCCTTTTATTTCCGGGTTGGACTTCGCACTTGTCGTTTGTTGCTTTTGTCTTCATGGATACCAATATGCTTTGGTTTAGGAAGAGGCAGCTTTAGTGGCGATAATGATGGGGTGATTTTAAAACAGAAGGAACAAAAAAGAAGAAAAATCTTTAATGTAAAAATGACGTATATAAAATATTATGATTCACAAAAAATCCTCTCACCGTCTGAAACTTTCTAAAAAATTAAGAACGACCAAGAATTAATTATCGTGAATGTGTAGGCGATACATAGTATTTGCGAACAAAATCCCAGAAAATATTTTCAATTGTTTTGATTTCTACAGCCCAGGTAGTAATTTTAGTTTGCAGCAATCTTGCTTTGCAAGCTTGCAACAAATTTGACACGACAACAGTGCAAGCTTGAAACAAGTTTACGCAAACGACCTAGTCACCACGCGTCAAACTTGTCACAAGCTTGCGGCGTCAAACTCATTGCAAATTATAGCAAAAACAGATGATGATGAAATACTGCAAATACTTGTTCCTTAACAAAAACCGTAACGCTTGTGAGTCACAGAGAATTGTGAGTATACAATACATGATCATGCATTTAATTTTTTACATGTCACATGTTTGAGAAAAATGAGCCAATCAGATTGAAAATATTAAAATAAGGATTGTTTAAAGTATCGGAATGCTTCTTATTCGTTCATTTGAAATTACTGCTTAATTATTGGCAAAACAGATCTAATGTGGTCAAAACTGGTGCAGTGCGCAAAAGTGGAGCATCTACCCTCTGTAATAAGCCTTATACAGTCCTACACAAAATTTACTTCACAAAATTTTTAAAATAAAATACCAGGAACTCTTAAATAACACTAATCTGAAATATCACTAAAAAGGGGAAAGTCATATAAGCCTAACCCTAACTAAAACTTTTGTTAAATATATTTTAAATACACAATGAATATTATAGCAAATACTTAATGAAAGTTACTTCTTCAAATTTAAAACTGATCGCATCAAATTAAATGTCAAATAACATTCCTCCGATATCAACTTCGCTCTCGCAATAACACTTGAAATAGCGCTGTGCATGTACAATATCATCTCCTTCCTCCCCCCCCCCCTCGTAACTTTTCCCCTTCTTTCCCCTCGGTGCAAAATTTTCGGTGCTGGCCCTAGACGCTTCTGCCATAATGCCCCTTTGTGCTCTGTGCCAGTCTTCCATCCATGACAAGGGAAATAGGCCCTGTATTTCTCTGGCCCTGCTTCCAGCTGCCTCTCTGCTACCTAACTACTTCTCTTGCACGAACGAACACAGACCCATCTTTCCCACGGAAAATACAATAATTCTCATTGTTATCTGAATAAGCGAAATTCATCTCTGTCATGTCCCTCTTTCATCGTGACACGCGGATTGTGGGGTCAGCTGGCGAATGAACTGTGTTTCCCTTCTACGATATATTGATGTTTCGCAATTCAAGAATTGGCCTTTTTTCAAACCGCTTCCTTTAATTTTGTCTTAACTTCATTTTTCAGTTAATTATTAAATTATATCTGTTACCTTTAAAGTATCAAATCCGTTATTCTATAGAATAACTGATCAAGTCAATTAAAGTGTAAAATTTACTTGCAGTTTACACTTTAACTAGTTATTCTTTAGAATAACGGTCTACACATCCTTGAAGTGTGAAATTACCAACATGATTCATTCCACTTCTTAGTCAAATTGTTTATTTTTGTTCGCGGCATTTGAAATGGGTGCCAGGCAAATTCTTTAAAAAATAGCTTACAGTTTTGCTAGCAGCGGGAGCGGAACCTAGTATCTTCGCTAGCTTATTTAATGTAAGGAATCTGCATTTATAGTGGAATTTGCTATTATAATGGTTTTAGTCAATTTTGAACCGGTTATGGCTGTTTTGCAATCAATGTGTAAATCTATAATTTATAAAAAAAATAAACGGACTCGCTTTAATGTCAAATTGTTTATTTTACACTTTAACGGTATATCGTTAGTTATTCTATAAAATACCTAGTTATTTCATAGAATAACTAGGTAAAGTGCGAAATAATTAATCTATTGTACACTTGAATTTTTTTATCAGTTATTCTATAGAATTACTAAGTATTCTGTAGAATAACTGAATTATACACTTGAACGGTGACATATCTACCGTTTTTATTTTTTGAAAGCATTTCATATTATACTATTCACATGGCCCGCGCTCAATGGCCGGAATATCTGTCGGGTTAGTTATGTTCGGATATTAGTATCATAACGTAAACAACTTAGAAACTAGAAAAAATAATTTTTTTTTAATAAAAAAAAAAACTCTTAGCATAATTTTAGACTCTATCAAGTTTATATTAGAGGATTCCTTTCTTCCTACTCTTACGAATTTATTATAAGCACAAAATGATATTTTTATAGTATAAACAATTTTTGAAAATAATATCACACACAAAATATTTTTAACACACGAGGTTGAGATACTATTCTATTTCATTAAGCACTGACAAAAACTGACATTCAATTGTAAAGAATTTTATAGAGTTTTAAATTTATATTTCATAGATATTTTTAAGTTTTAATTTAGTTAATAAACACTTATCAAATGACAATTTACTGAAAATGAAGTCCTTGTATCAATAAATCAAAATTTGGCTTTTTTTAGGTTAGTTTGGCCGTATTTAGCCATTGTGATCTGGCAACCCTGCTCCGGTATCACGCTCCTATCCTCTCCCCTGTTTCCAGTTGAATGGTTCATCTCTCGAGGTGTTGAGGTGTAGAGAAATTTCTCACAATACTGAAGAACGTCCATCTGCAGTTTGTGCGGTTTGTAACTTTGTCTAAGTGTCGCTGGTAGAGTACTCATAAGAATGGAAGAAAATATCTCCGAAAATATTCATGCTACAACAAAAATAGTGCATTCAAGCGGGATAATTCCGTATGTACGAATTGGGCATTTTGATACTCAATTAAATGAGAGTCCTCAAAATTATGAGATATCTCTAAAGGTTTTTAGAGACCAAGTTGATTCGGTGAAGACTACAAAGAAGACTCGCATATGCAATGTGTGTGGTTTAGTATACCCCTTAAAACGAAGTCTTATCAGTCATTTACTGGTTCATTCGAACCAACAAGATAGTGTATGTGAAGAATGCGAGAAAGCTTTTAGTGAAAGAAGAAAGTTAGTGCGTCATTTGCGTATTCATACAAGTGTGAAGTCGTTTATTTGCGACATTTGTGGGAAATCATTCAGAAGTACAGCAAGTTTGAAATCACATTATCGCAGTCATTCGAAAGAGAAACCTTATTCTTGTGAAGTGTGCGATAAAACATTCGCCGGAAGTGGTGATTTTAAAAGACATTTACGTATTCACACAAAAGAAAAACCTTATGCATGTGATGTGTGCAGCAAGGCCTTCAGTAATAAGGGTAATTTAAAGACACACTTACGTATTCATACAAACGAAAAACCTTATGTCTGTGAAGTGTGCAGTAAAACTTTCGCTCAAAGTGGCCATTTAAAATCTCATTTACTCACTCATTCGAAAGAAAAACCTTATGCTTGTGAAGTGTGCAGTAAAACATTCGCTCGAAATGGCAATTTAAAATCCCATTCTCTTATTCATACTAAAGCAAAACTTTATGTTTGTGAAATCTGCGCTAGAGCATTCCTTCAGAGAAGTAAATTGACAGCACATTTACGTGTTCATACACAAGATAAACCTTATGCTTGTGAAGTGTGCAAGAAAACATTCGCTCGAAGTGACAATTTAAAATCCCATTCTCTTACTCATACCAAAGAAAAACCCTATGCTTGTGAAGTGTGCAAGAAAACATTCGCTCAAAGGTACCATTTAAAATCCCATTCTCTTACTCATTAAAAACCTTATGCTTGCGAAATGTGTAATAAAGCATTCAAGGAAAAAATTGCATTAAAAAGACATTTACGCATTCACACAAAAGAAAGGCCTTTTACTTGCGAAATGTGTAATAAAGCATTTAAGGAAAAAAGTAACTTAAAAAGACATTTACGCATTCATCAAAAGGAATAACCTTATGCTCGTGAAGTGTGCCATCCTCCTGGATTGCATGATGGCAAATCTAAACTAAAAAGTAATTTAATAGGTAGCTATCTATTGACGTATCATATTTTATATTTATAAAATCATATAGAATCATGTATATAATATATATTGACATAGAAGAGATACATTAATAAAGAAAAGAACCCTGATAATGAAATACACATTATCCATGAATCTCATGTAGGAAGGAGGATTTTTCTTGCCCTATGCCTTAGGATTGATAATTGTACGCAGAATATTTTTATGATTAATATTACCAATCATTTATTATTGCCGGAAATATTGCATCAAGTCCTGACACTATGCTATGTAACGTACGAGCAGAACCAATGCGCTAGGAGAGGCAATACTTATGTATACAATAATAACAACCATGATGAATTTATAATACATTTTTTTATTGAGTGATGCTTAAGAAGACTTTATGAATTCATCGTTAAAGGAATAACTTAAGTGTCGTCTATTGCTGTAGTGGTAGTTAAAATACCCAAAAGTTATTTATATTTGCTTAGAAATAAAACTGGTTTTTTTTTTTTTTTTAATAAAACAGACCTGGAAATTTTCTGCTTTCAATTTTTAATTATCCAGCTATTGTTTGTTCATAATGTCAGCTGAAACTCACAGAATCAGTCTCAATTTCGTCTTCATTCATAATAACCAAGAGTAAGACGAATCAACAAAGGATCCTCACGTTTAAAGAATATATCGATTTCCTGCATCGTAAACAAAGTTACAGGTGAAATGTCTCATATTGATGAATTCTATTAACATAACAATGGAAAGATTCTACATAACAATGGAAAGATAGGAATTTCCAGAAGCTAATTCTCGACTTGTCAGTCACAGAAGTTTTTAAATATTGGTGTCTTGGTCTGATGTTATTCAAGTAAAGTATAAATATAGATCATGGACAATTGAGATTCTTGAGCCAAATTAGATGAAAAGAGATCAGCGGAGCCTTAGCTAACCATCTTAAAGTAGACAGGTAAATTCTATTTCCTTCAACTCCTCATAACCCTTTCAACCCGACTTTTGCATGATTAAAATTTAACTATGAAAAGTAGAACATTGAAAACATAAAAACCCTTGTAAAAGTGTGATTTATTTACCTAATAGGGAATGATGTCAAATCTCCGGGACGTATATGCCCAGTAGAGCCGAAAGGGTTATGGTAAATTTATTTATATGGTAACTTTGTACAGATTGACTTGAAAATGACGCTATGTATCTTTAAAAAATATCCATCTGTATTTTCTATTTTACGTGCAAAATAGTAGTTACGGGTTACATTAACATGGTTAATTAAATAACAGCCTGACTAAGAATAATTTAAGATGTAAATACTGTAAAGCTCCGTTTATACGTCTATCAGAGGACTGACGTAAAACGACGTATAAATTAAAAGACGTATAATCGAAACAAAGTACTCTATCATTACAATGAATACGAATGAATTGGGACTGTGATGAAACGACGTATAAATGAGAAACGCATAGACGGTGCTTTACTGTATATAAAAACTACAATGTTTGTAACTTTATTCTTCACATTATTTATACAGTTTTAATATGCAATTATTAGCAGTCACTAATTTTTCTGCGTAAATAATATTGTATGTAGGGCATTTCGGGCGACTTTTTTTAATGATACTTACCAACCACGTAGAATGGTTGTAATCAATGAGAAAAAGGTATGTGGTAGAAAGTAATCTCCTCGGCTTATCTTCCACTCTCAAATATCTTTATTCTGTCTTGTCTTCCACACTTTATAAAATTATCTGATCAAAATGTGTAATAACCTATTTGGTCGCAAGCTTAATTTTTTTTTAGCAGGCAACCAAGTTCCTCCACATCATTTGGAATATTTAATGTGATTTATCGTGTAAACAATGAAAAAGTGATATTTATTATATAATATACATGAATTCAACTTAGGTAAAATTCATGTAACGTAAAGATTTGCAGAAGGCACTATTTCCGCAAATCGATGGGTGAGTGTATTATAAAACTAACGAAAAAAATTTTGACCATACAGGCCTGGTGGAGGCACTCTTGTTTTAGCTTGGGAGTACGGTAAGACCCTTGCAGAACGCGGTTTTGCTTATGCGCTTTCTCTTGATTGCTTATTCACTCATACACGATCGGAGCATTCCGTACCATGTACTACCGAAAAAAGAAAAACAGTTTTAAGGAGCTGCGCATATACTTTCGCTGGTATCCTGGGGGGGGGGCTTGGAGAGTGGGGTGCCGCTTGCAGCCAGTGATGAGTGCATTTGATCGGAGCGCACCGTCGCGATGGACCACAATCTTCGAACCTAACAATTTAAAAGATTTAAAATTTACCTAACAAAGTGCTTTAACCTGATATAGAAAGAAATTAGTTTTACTGTGCGGGTCTAAAATAGAAAGATAATTATTTATTTAAATTACATTAGCAGCAAACACATTCATTCTCCTTTTGCGCATCTCATTCACGCAATCATTCATACATTCAGTGAGGGGGAATGAGATTAAGGGAGTAGAGAAGTACTCTTTTGGATGTAGTGGGAAGGTTTTGCTTTCTGTATCTGACGGAGCTCTTTGGCAACAGGTGCTGCCCAGATATCGCATGAAGATGGTATTTTTTACCCTGCATCGGTTTGTCTTCATGAGAACGTTCAACTGAGTCATCCCTTATGGTGTAATATAGTAAGAACTCAATACTATAAGGATTCAAAAGAAGTAAGGATTAAAATTTCAGGGATTAAGCATTTCTGTGATTTTAACATTTTCATAATATACTAATCTGCAAGATTTAAAGAGATGAATTATTAATAGTTTCCTATGCATAGTGACACGAAAATTTCCAAATTTTATGTACTATTTCTTGAATTTTCCGCTATGCATAATGTATGTATAGCGTATCTATGTTATACGTATCACTATGAAAAAGTATTTTCCTTCATTCTTTTTCAGAAAAAGCATTTGATGCGTTTTGCCACCTTTTTCTGGTGAGAGTACTTTTACAGAGATGAATTTTCTGATGGTTGACAATTTCTTTCTTGACTCACTGAGGAAGAAGAGTTTGCAGCTGATTTGGAGGTCAATGTCAAAAGCTCTCATCCTCGCAAGTGAGAGCTGGGTACATGCTTACAAAGAAATCCTAACTGCAACAAAAATGGCAAACTGCTATTACTACTTCAATGTTATACGAAGATCTTGTTTATTTCGTAAACTTTGAAGCACATTTTTCGCCCAACAATTCGAAGAATCTTACATGACAATGGAAATATGCTGCCTTTTCAGAAACAAAGTTAAGTCCAAAATAGGACGTTGAACTGTACAGCAACTTTCGTTCCAATGTTTTAATCTTTTGTCCTTTTTATATTTCGAAAATACGTATAATAAAACTCTTTTTTTTCTATTTAATTTAGTGTTTTACTCATTAAAAGTGTAAGAGGACCTACAATTGACATCTTTTCGATATTTTTGCATTTTGTAGGTACTGCTTTATGACAAATATCTCTTTAGTTAAACCATTAATGCCCAAGTCACAATTTTTCAATAATATTTTGTATATTAATGTAAAATGTCGTGAAACGAACTGGAAAATCCCTGAATTTTTTTTTATTTGAAAAAATTGAAACGTCTCTAAAAAGGGACGCTAGGTAGCAGAGGGTACATTGATTTTCTTGCAAAATGACTTTGAATCTGCAATCGTAGTTTGTAAAAATGAATACATTTTTAACTCAAACATGTTAAAAAGAAAAAAAATATCCGATTAAATGTAATATTTTAATTTTCCTTTTCGATTACGGGAATGGTATAAAACATTTGTCAAGCACGTCTATCCTATTGATTACAGTACAGTTTTTGCTGCTATGTGCAAATCGCACCTAAGTTTCATTAAAAATAATTGTGTTTCTCCCTATTATATTTGATAATACCAGGAGCTCTTGATTTTAATGTGTTTCGTTTCTCTAAAGATGTGCTTGGCATCAGTTTATCCACAGCATACTTTTGAAAGTGCGTTTGTCTTCGAAACTGAAGAAAAGTCGAGGGGTTTTCGTTTTCTGACGAGCAATCATATAAGAGCCGTGCATCTTGAATAGCAACTAGGGTTTATGATTTCCCGAACTTTTTTCCTTCCCGGGAACGTAACAGTCATTCACGGGAATGCATCAAAATTTGAAAGAAATCTAAAAATTAGTTATTTTTAATGATGTCAATAATATTTACACAAAATTAGGATATTCATAAAAATCAAAATTTATACTCCTTTTTACATTTAGCTAAAAACCACAAATAAAACTTATTAATTATTCCTTTTTATAGCATTTATTTAAGAAATCTATGCTTTTATCATTCAGCTTAGTTCTTAGCTTTGTTATGAACAACCCGGCAACAGAAAATGCCCTCTCAGCTTCAGCTGATGTTGAAGAAATTGTTTTCATGACCCAGTTTTATAATATTTGATCAGCGATTTTTCCGTTGAGTCAAATAACTGAAATTCTTTTATTACTGTCTTGCTCAAGCTAGAACTCTTGCTAGCTAAACACAATGTAGGACCTTTGTCTCTCGGTGGATCGCTTTTTCTAATTTTTCGTACAACACTAAAGATTTCTCTTTCAGAGTTTCCGGGCTCTCTTCTGAGTTCGAAGAGTTGGACAGTGATTTGTATTCCTCTCAAAAAGGCTTGTCATGATTATTTTAGATGGTTGAATCAAAGAGTTTATATTTCATAAACGTGAAAGATCAAGAGTAACTGCAGCAGCATCATACTTTATCCCAAAAATTAGATAATGCTCATTAATCCAGCAAAACTCACATTGCGTCCCTAACTAATTCTTAGGACCAAAGAACGCTTCATATTCTTAGAAAATTCTAAGTTTTGTTTGTTCAACTTTCCAATAATGAAAGCAAATACTTCTTCGGCAGTTAGCAAAGTCGTTTTTAGACTGCATAGTTTCTCTAGTCCAATTTTTACTTGCTACGAGCCTTTTGCTGTCAGAGTTTCAAATTCTATATAAGAAAAAAAATTTTTATTCTTTAATATCAATTAATGGTTTTGAAATTGCTTATTTTATTTTTAAAAATCTTTCAAGCATTGCCAACAATCAATTCTAGTGTGTTTCGGTGTCTAACCAAACCATCTTTTCACAGCGAAACTCTGCTTTAACATAATTTTGTAAAATATCATTCTTGAGAGGTGATTATTTGAATAATTTTACAATTTTTTGTTCCCGGGAATGCAAAAAGTATGAATTTTACGATTTCCCGGGATCCCGGGAAAGAAACCCCAATAGCAGCTTCTAAAAAAAAGTAAAAAGTGACCACAACCGCTTTTTGTTTCAGCTGGAGCAACGAAAATTTGCAATATTCGGATCCATCCCATCATTAACTCCCATACACTGATTATATCTTTAAGTTGATCAATTTCAAATGTTGTTTTTATCATTGCTTGACCATCGTTTTGCTTACACCAAAGGTAAACACCGCGTACATTTGAGGCTATTATCACAACGGTGTTGTCGTTCCATCTCTCCAAAATTACATTTTCTGCTTGTCAAGGTATTTTTATACAAAACTACTTCTTGTACTTTCCTTGAATGATGTATCTGATAATGGGTATCCGTCAGTGCGATCAAAATGAATATTAGTGGAGAAAAAAAACATCACCATCCGTTCAAAATGGTAAATCAATATACCCTCCTATGATTAGGTTCCCTATTTCGAGTCGCAATGGATGAAAAGTGCAAAAAACTATCGAATTCTAAAATTATATGAAATTTGAAAAATAGAACATATTCTTACAATTGTATTTACTAATATATTCATTACTTACCCTCGCTATTCCACTGAGGGTTGATATTCATCTACAATTCCGATGAATAAGCAATATGCCAAATTTCATTCCTTTCCTTGCTAATTGTCTAAAAAATTCGACGGCAAGGTTTTCATGAATCTCCACGGTAAAGACCTCTCTGAGTCGAAAAATATAATTTGTGGAATTGTGTCTGTCGTTCTCGAATACAGTAACTCAGAAAGGCAACGAACTGGAGGCATGGCGTTTGGTTTTTACACTAAAATTGTAGATTTCTGTCGAATTTGGAACGAAATCTGAGAGCAGGAAGCTGAATATCCGTCCGTCCATGTAAACACGATAACTCAAAAACGCAAGGAGTTAGATGAATGATATTTAGGCTGAAAATTGGAACCAAGTGGTACGAGTCCCTTCAACTGCCTAGGTAGCACACAATATTGTCTAATATCATAAAATTCGAAAAAGTAATATTGTACAATATTTTTCCCAATATTGAAACAGTGTAAAAGGTAAGACATTTTCAATACTGTACAATGTTTTTTTTCATAATATTGGGTAATGTCATATAATACTGTATAATATTACACCATATTAAATAATATTGTACTATACTGCATAATATTATATAATATTGCATAATATAAAAATATAGTGAATATTTTAAAAATACATTTTAGAAGCATGAAAAAATAGTAATCAATTAATTCGAATGTGCTGAACTCATATGGGTAACACTCTGCAATTTTGAACACCTCTACTTACAGCGAACTTTGAACCACGGATCTTCCGCACACCAACAAGAAATCTTACCGCTGGACCAGCTAGACTTGCGGCAGAGTCCGTAAATGATGATACTAAAATTTAGTTACAGAGTTTAGATCTCTACGAAATTTTATGCACGTTAACAATTCATACGAATATTCTTTTTAATTAAATTGTCTTTTATCGTTACAATTTCGAGTTCAAAATGAAATTAAAAGTCAAAGAGGAAGCAATTTTAGCTCTTATACCTAAGTTTGCTAATTTAATAAATTAAGGCAATAAGGTTTAAAAGTAATTATAATATTATGTTTAAAAGGTTTTCAAATAATTTTGAAATTTATTTACTCTTCTTTCAATGTATTACGAGACGCCTTTAACATTTATAATAACAGTATTGATTGAAAACCAAATACAGGATTCGCAGCAAGAAATCACGTGCATATTTTTACGATGAGAATAACACTCAAAAAATTTTTTTTCACAGAACAATAGATAATCCACATGTGAGAGTTGTTTTATGGTTAACTTCATTAGCTGAATCCAGCCCGCCTTTTATATACAGTAAAACAAAATGATTGTGTAAACATTATTATTCAAATGAACATTTTGTAAAATATTTTTTCGGACATATTATTCAATGTTGATTAATATAGTGTTACGGTATCATTGTACTGCCATCTGTCGACTGTGAAAATAACTTCACCTTAAAATATTGAATAACACTGATGAATGTAGAAATTAAATATTGTATGCATTGTATATTATGATATATAATTCAGCATAAAGAATAATTGTTCCAGTGGAGTTTTTTGAAATAAAATCTCCAATCGAGTGATATCCTGCGTTAAAATGAAGTTTTTTTTAAATAAAAAAACCATGTTTTATATAATTTGTGAAATTTTAGTATCTCGGAAATACTGATACACACAATACAATACTTTGTTACGGTATTCGGTGTTTCTCGGTGTTCATAATATTATATAACATTGTGCGAATATTATATGATATTTCTGTGCTATTGGGGTGGTGTGGAGCGGAGTGCTTGTGAATGTCCAGCTTTATGTGTATAAAAAATCGCCTATTTCAGTAGGTTTTAAATCCACTGCATGTCACTGGTTATGACTGAGTAATAATAAGTAATAATTAGCGTCAGGCATCTGTGTATGTTTTTTGCCTGCTAAGCCAGCGCATCTGAAATTAAAATTCTACCATCAAGTATCGACACAGAAACAAATTTCTTTTAATAAATTTAATTGATTTGTTATATTAATTATTTTCTTGGAAATACATTTTGTCTCTGTGAGATGGTTTTCGTAATTTTTTTAATCGTGTCTAGCTAAAAGGTACGGCATCTGTTCGATAGTGTAAGCAACGCAATGCAGTAATGTGAGAAGTTAGATCCACGGCAAGAGACATAACGTAGATTAGCTACATACAGTGCAGGGCATATCTTTCATAAAGTAGGAAATCGAACCGAAAATCCATCGGTCATGAACACGGATGTTGGAATGGACCTTATGCACCCTTTGGGTTCGAGAGTATAGAAAAACAGCTGTGGAGGAATAAACAAAACGATCGGCCTATAAGCGACTCAGAAATAAAAGCAGTTCTGAGTCAGCTGTTTAAGACTGACCAATGGCTGCCTCCAGCAGGTCACGTGTTGGAGGATGTGACGTCACATGCATAAGGTCCATTGCTATTATGGGCCAGTTTTCTGTTTTGTTTATTTGGGGTGATGTAAAACTTCTGTTTCCAGGACCGGCTTCCTGTGTTATGCTTGGTCAAATGGGAACCGGAAGTGGATCTTTTGCATGGGAGTTCTGTGTATCAAAATAAACAAAAGAAAAAACTTCTCCTTAGTCAGCCACATCATTCATTTTCCAGCTGATCACAAAGAATTCGAGGAAACGACAATTTTATGGTATGGCAAAATTTTGAGTTTATCACTAAACATTAGGTAGTTTCCGGTTTTGTTTACTTACATTAAACTTTGACTTTATTTGCATTATTTTCAGACTTCCGCTTTGAAGATTCCATTGACTTAGCATTTCACCGGAATTACGTAGTAAGGTATTTTAATGTAAACAAACAAAACTCGTCCATACTTTTTTGAAATTTAAACGTTGATTACTGTGTTACTTATCTCACTTTGATTAAATATTATATTTTTCGAGTAATCTTGTTTTTTAACTGCAACTTTTACATTCCAGCTTTGTTGTTATATTTGGGTTTTCGTTTTGTTTTTCTCGCTGTTGAACTTATATATTTTACTTAGTATCGACCTTCGGCTGTTTTTACTGTGAGTAGTATTTTAAAACACCCGCGGACTACCAAAAAAACTTCTTACTAAATCAGTTTATTTACGTACTTTCTGAATAAACTTTTCATTTTTGTGCACTGGCAAAGCCCGGTCTTTCGTGTAGCATAAGCCAGTAAAAACACTCTTCGACTTGACGTCATTTTTGTGAGAAAAATATTAGGGAGCATATTAAAGGAACAAATCTGCTATTATTTATTTATTTTGCTTCAATGGTTGTGAATTATTGTGTTGTACATGCCTAAATGAAAAACATTTGTTCTTTAGGTCCGCTTTTGAATAAGAACTGTAATCATTGAATTGTGTTTTGAACTGGTAATGCTTTAGCACTTATTAATTTTATAAATTGTGGTTAAATTTTAGAAATATATTTTTCGCTACGTCATAAATTTTTAGTGGCTTTATTTCCTTAATTAAATCAAAAAGGAAAGATTTTTTGGTTCTGGAAAAACAGAATAAAGGATTTGTGCTTTTGATAAGAGTAGATATTGAAATTTTAAAGTGCTGTTATTTTAACTAATTGCTCAAATGGTATTATTTTCATTAATAAGATATATTTTTATATGACAGCATGATAGTCGTCTAAACTATGATGCATTAATTTTTTTTCAAAAATAATAACTTAAATTTAATTCTTATAAGAATGCATTCTGATGTTGTTATAAGGTCTGTATTAGTAAGTTGTGTTTTGTGAAAGAAGTATATATTAGTAAGTTGTATTTTGTGAAAGAAGTAAATTGGTGATTAATATGAAACTTAAATTTTGCATAGAAATTGCCTTTTTTTTCAGAAAACTAATTTTATAATGCCATATATTGTTGAAAACTTATTTAAACTTTTTTTACTATTTACTAGAGAGTGATTAAGAATTTTTTAAAAGACACGCTTAAATTTGAAAATTGAACTGAAAGTTGTTTATTGTATGATAAGTTATCTTTCATAAACAAACATTACTTAATTTAGCATGTTTCTGAAATTGAAAATGTACTTGCATTCTAGTGTAAATAAAAGTTTATTGGAATGCAAATGTTTTTTTGTTTTTTTTAAAGAAAGTGAACACATCATTACTGATTATAGAACATCAGTTTGTTAGATGTATTATTCATTGGTTCTTTATTCAAAGCGCATAGTACTATATTCAAAAATAAGCTTTCGTAATTTTCTAGTGTTATCTTTCTTTGATTCTTTTCAAGTTTTCATTGGTATGTGATTTAGTTTGCTATCATAATTTATGGGTAGAAGTAAAGTTTACGGTGCACAGCCATTCTTCCCCACTTAGTATCTCCAACTTTTTGTTGCCAAGAGGAAGATGGCTTTGCGATGCGAGAACATTTGTTTTGGGTGCACAGTGAGCATTTTATTGTTGCCTTGTGCACGCAATACCTGCAGCATCTCATGTGTGTTCCGGGCAAATTTTTTTAACTAAAAAAAAATATCAGCAGATTTGCTTCCAGCAAAAGCGATATAATAGTGCCTTCACTTTTTCATTCTTCTTAGGAATCTAGATTTTAAAAAAAAAACCATCCAGAAACGAGAATTTCAATTCCAAACGAAGTTTTATTCAAATTCGAAGAAATCGACCCATGAAATCGTAGATAGCACATACCTGACCAATAAAATCGCAACACTGAAGTGCGTAATAAAAATAACGATTCCTGCACGAACAAGACACGAATGGGATCATTCCTGTGAAACGAAAACAAATATTCTGACGTCACCAATCTGTCTTCTGCTTTGCGGCAAGGAATTGGCGAGCTAAAGTGAAGATAAAGAGCTGTGCACCATAAACTTTTCTTTAACCAGTAATTATATGTCTTAATTTCATACTATGGGGAGATCATAGTACAATGCACCACTTTTATAAATTTTGAATGTTTACTCTCAAAGCACTGATTTTCTTTGTTTGAAAAAAATGTACATATTAAGGTTTATATTACTCTCATTCTAAATCTATAATTATCTATGTTTTTTTTTTAATATTTATTTTTTAGTAACAAGTGACGTAGTGGACCATTGTACCCCAAAGCTGGGGTACAATGGTCCACACCATTTGGTTACTATGGTCCACTTGTAAAATTTTAGAAATATGTTAATGTAATACATTTTTTAAAAATTCAAATTTTATCAAATTTGATTATTTATGGTTTTAGTTCATACATATAATGCAAGATTAAGGAATATTTAAGTTAGCAAATGACACATTAAAAGATTTTTGTGTTATTGAATGTCTCTTGTTTACTTGTGAAACTGTATGTTCCGGAAGACTCATCACAACAGTACATTTACAAGAGATTGGTCTACAAAATAACTGAAAATGAACATGGTTTAGTTTTGTTTTCACCGCATAAATCTCACATAAACATAATCTTCATCTTTTTTCTAATACTAAAACATTAAAATGAACCAGTGTCTTTTTTGTCATAAATTTGACTAAAATGTTCTTGCCAACTTTTATTACCAAAATTAGCATCATGCTGAGAAATGATTCCCTCCTCATTGTATTCTGTATCACTGAACAGAAGTATTAATAAAAATAATCCTTTAAATTAAAAATATCCTTTGAAATAACAAAATTATGTTAAATTGAAAATAATAATTTAAATTTTTCATATCTACTTTACAACATCTATGGAAATGTTCTTATGGGACAAATACTTGCTTCTTTTTTTAATTAATTTTATATAATTTAACATTAATTTATGTATAATATCCATAGATACAAACTAATAGGTGTTTGTATTATTTTTTAAATCATTATATTTTATTTAGTTTTCCTTAATATAGCTATTATGTTAGAATTAAAAATGTATTTAATGTTTATAAAATGTAAAAAAGAAAAAAATCTCAAATAAATTGCTTAAAATCTTGTTCACTATTCTTTGGTGCTTAATTAAGTTTAATACATAGATTACACTTACAAAATTTGCACTACATTATTGAAAGGTTAATTTATTCATTAAAATAAAATAATTTGCATATTCTTATATAATGCCCAACTTTTAAAAGCATATGGAATAGTCAAATTTGTTTTTTTGAACTTTGCCAAACTTTGATATAAAATAGATTTTTAACAAACCAAGAGAATTTTATATTCAATTTCATTATAAACATATTATGCTGTATTATCTTACCCTTTTGACAGAACAATGTTTTTTCTAAATTACAGATTCTTTTAATCCAAGGAAATATTTATTTACCAGATATAGTGCTGTAAACAAATCACTGATCATACTTGCCAAGCAGGTGGTAGTTAGGCATATAACAGGACTATTAGTGTTAGTTAAGAGCTATGGTTTAAATTCTTTTCAGCACTTACAGGCCTGGCATCTGTATTGCCAAAATGGAAGCAATTCAAAAACAAGAATAAAATAATAGAGAGAATTGTCCATTTAGACTACAAGGCCATCCCTACCTATGGCAGGTGTTGTATTTGTGTTAATTACCGGTATGTACGGAACTTTTGCATTATACTATATCAACTAGAATAAATAGTGAAAATGTATATGCTTAATGGAGTATTTAGATATTTTTTGAGACTTAAACTATTAGTATTTATTTTTTCTGGAAGCTGAGTGATGATGTATGCACTGTAGACTAGATGGAAAATTTTCTGATAGCGTTAAAGAATTATTTTTTATTGCACCACCATTTCTGGATTTAGAAGATAAATGTTATATATTACATTATTAAAACACACTTATAACACTATATAACCCAAAGGATTACTCTGCAGAGAGATTTTTCCTTAATAAAATGTAGTGAGGAAATATAATTCTCAATATTCTTTTGTTAAATATATTTAAGAAGCACATTTTAGAAATTTTTTTATCTTGAATTTATTAGGCAAGGGCTAATATGGAATATTATTACGTTATCCGTTACATCCCTAATAAATATTTGTTGTAACCCCCGCCTTTCTGTGCCCTAAATTACAACCTTATGATTTAAACTACCATTCATGTGATTCTATTTTTTTGTCTTAATCTACAAATAATTAAATATAAATCAACATTTCTAAAAAAAAATAGTAATGTAGATGTGATATAACATGCACAGTTATGTTTGTTTTATGAATTAAATCAATTTTTCCCTGATCTGTAGTAGATAAGTTTTATTGTGTTTGTGACCTGCTTCAAGAAATCCTCTGTCCCAAGAATCTTGCAATTATAACAGGTTATGAGATTCTAAACCATAGAATTTTAGCCAATTTCCTACCAATAAACTAACCACCTACCAAAATGGCTAAATATTCAAGGCAAAGAGGAGCAGTCCAAGCAAATGATTGTAGAGATTAACAAGTATTTACAATTACAAATACTAGTGCCTCTTATTGTATCAAGTGAGACTTTTAAGAGTAACATACTTTTGCCTTCCTTCTGTTTCTATGCTTTGTTTACTTTACTCAGACATTTTGGATGGAACCCATCATTGGTTAAGGTTAAAAGAACTAGAACCTTTCATATTCAGAAGGAAAGAATTTCATGTGACCTGAGAGATATACATTTTAGTTGCTCCTTTAATCATAAAAAAGGAAATAACACAGACAAATACGTATTCAATAATTAAAGTGATAAAATGTCAAAATCCAACAGATTAATTATTTTAATTTTCTTTAAAGTATTTATATAGTGCTTTCATTTTAAAACAATGGATTAAGATACAATTTTCTTTAAAGGGATTTATTTTGCCATATTTTCCAAAAAAATAGTATTTACTCTTCATTAATTCTAATTAATAAAGAGTTTATTCATCAGAAATATTCAAATAAAACATGCTCAAAATATAAAGCACACACACAAAACAGATACAAATGAAATTTTTTCTGCAGTTGTTACAATTGTGATGATTCAGGGCTTTATTGTGAAACCTCTCAGTCCTATACCAGAGATGTTGAGCTTCAGAAACAGTGTTTTCAATTTTGATGGTGGGCCTTATGGAATTCAATAAAATTAAATGCATTAATCTATCCCATCTGCATGGGAAATAAAGTAAATCAACTTCATCACTTTCCATACATTAAATGATCAAAATATCATTACAATTTCAAGAATTTTTTACATTTTTTTAGAATTTTCTGGAAAGTTCTACCTTGCCTTGAACTAGTATGTAGAATAGACTCTAATTCACGTTAGAAGATTAGGTCAGGAGACACAGGGGACGAACCAAATTGATATATATAGAAAAAAAATTTAGGCGACCCGTTCCACAGCTGATAATGATTTGTGAATTTCATCAATATGGTTTTGCTTAATATCGCATTGCTTACATGAATTTTAGTAAAATAGCTAGTATGTTCTGGAAGATATAAAGTAATCTAAATTTTTTCTGCATGTTTTTTGCATATAACGTGCAGGTTTTCCTACGATATGAAACTTCGGAAAATTGGCAATATATTAAAAAAATTGTATAAAAATTTGGTATAAAATAAACTTTTAATATTAGAGGAATATGGAGTGTTTGTAGTAAATATTTTTTTACTAGCATACATGTACAGAAATGGCAATTTTCTTCTGCGTAAACACAAAGCCATTAAGATTTTGAGCAATGTGGCTTTACAGTGAGCAGATTTCTGCTTCCTCAAGAGAATAAAATGATGGTTTCTACGGTGTTATTTTTTTTAAACTTGAATTTTGAATAATTTTATGGGAATATAATAAGATTGAATAAATTTACCAGTTCAGCGATTATTATCAATTCGGTTGCAAGAATTCAGTTTGTGGAAAACCTCATCATTTGTTTCTCTTAGAAACAAGAAATTTGTTCCTCTGAATATTAATCTTTCTAAGTCGCAATAATTTTGACTGGAAGTTTATGATAATTGCCTACATCTGGCTGCAGAGTTATGAAAGTTGTGCTACATGCAGTAAAATTGTTTTCTACAAATCTCTCCTTATATTCTGTAATATCAGAAATGTCCAAATTTTACCACTGCTGTACCACTTTTTCTGTAAGTTTCGACATATTTGGTAAAAACTCTGCAACTCACAGGAGCACAGAGTCAATACTCTGCATTTGGTTTGAAAGGTATTTTGCACCAATTTTCAAAGGATAATCCACTCAGAATCAAGCAAAAGTCAGCTCCAATTGTTCACCTGGTTCTGAGGGTTCTGCAACACTTTCAGATTTTTTTTGTATTTTAGCAAATTAGTTGGAGAATTTAATTTCATAAGATTTAAAATAAATTCTCTTTTTTTAGAAAAGAGTAAATCTCTTGGTATAATGTGCATATGACAATCAACTCTAATTTCTTTTTTATTAAACATTTGTGATAATCTTAAGATACGTATTTTTGATCTTATGTATAGATTTTTTTTTTTACATTGCTGTAGGTAAAATGAGATTTTAAGATTCATTTAGAAAATGCCAATTGCTTATTTCTTCACTGATGAGCTGATAGTCTTCCTGGAATATTTGCTGTGCTTTTAAGACTGGATGTCTTATTCTCATCATTTCTTTTTCATATTTTTCAGCATGTCAACCTCACTTTATATTAACTTATGATTGCTTTAATCCATATAAGTTTTTGTACAGTTTGTTTCAAAAAACTGTAGAAATCAACTGTAATCATGAATGTGTTAATTTTTTTCATTTCACATGCTCACAAAAGAAAAGTGTAGTAATTTTTTGAAAATAAAAACTCTATTATCTATCAAAATTATATTTTTGTTATAACAAACCATATTATATTAAAAGGTATTTTAAATTAGATTATCTTTATTCTCCACTGTAACAAAGTCCTATGTTGGATCAGGAAACTTCTAATTTTATCGAGCTTTAACTGGTGATGAGAGGACATGGATAGCATTTCCTATCTAAATTATACAACACACCATTGGACAGATATCTATTTTAAGACAATTTTAAAGGTGTACAAAATTATAGCATGGTGAATTATAGGAAAAACAAGTCTTGAACCAGTGACTCTTAGTACTCCCAATGTGGGGTTCTAACACCATCCATGAGGTGTCCAGACTGAATATTAAATCATAGTGGGAAGTAAATTTACATTCCATATTGCCGGGAGATCAATCAGTTTTTTTTTTTTTGAGACCTATTTTTTTTTTTTTTTTTTTTTTGGGGGGGGGGAATATTTTTGTAGAAATATTTTTATCCGTATAAAACCTTCAATTTTAGCAGTCATATTTCTATATTTTCGTTTAACATCAAAGTGTTCCATTAGACAAATACTATTACAGTAATTTGATATATTACTGAAAAAATACTCGTCTATATATTTTGTGCAATACCTCATTCAAAACTTTTAAAAAAAGAAGTCAGATTAAAAAAATAAGGTAAAACATTTGAACTTTCTAGTAACAAAACACTTCATTATACAGGAAATGCATCTTCACTTTTAAATCGATTTGATATAGAAAAGTAAGGATACCTCTAATACTGGGCAAATGTTAGAGAATGGATTGTTTTAGCCATGAAAAAAAATTTAAAAGGGTATCATTTTATCAAATGAAATTTTATAAAAGGAGCCTTTTTTTTATCAAATTTGAATTTTGTGAAGAGGATATTTATAATTTGAATTTTGTGAAGGGCCATTTTATGATGGAATTTTGTGTGAAGAGACGCAAAGCGGCCCAAGTATTTCGCCTGGATGCGATATATGATTACAGTGTTCAAAATCTTTTAACATTTTGGCCAGAAAGAATTTCACCGAAATAATGTATTTACAATGAATTGGCTTTTTAGTTAAACAATTCTGACATTTGATTATGTTTTGTTCAACCAGTGGGAGTATTCTTGTATACTTACACTATACAGTAATAACACCTTTTGTAGTATTATTGAAAAGATTAAGTTTGCAATTTATTTGTATTGATTGGATCGAAATAAAATAAAATTCAACCATATTAAAGCTTTATTCTTTTTATTTTCACAGGTTAGCATATTTTTTTAAATAGAAAAATGACAAACACTTCACTTTGATTTACAGATTTGTTCTAAAATTAGATCTACTATTGAATGAAAACCCTACATTTTCAAATTTCATCTTTGTAGAGATTTAGGTTATCTTGTTTTGCAGACAGACATAATTTCAAAAGTGAATTTCCACACACGTGGGGATGTCTGAAATAGTGACTCATCAAAATGTCCAGAATTGGATTTTCTGCAATTTACGAATTCTTTTCTTTGAACTAGTCTTTCAGAACCATTATTTTTTAAATTAGTTAGATGAATTGTGACCTTTACTTTAAAAATAATATTGAAGGGATGATAATAGTGGTAGAAAATGATAGATGATAAAAAAATTTTGTTTATCGATTTTGAAAACTGATAAATCCTAGGTAATAGTTTGTATCCTTGGCACCCTGGGAGACAGTAAAATTAGAATTACTGTGTGATATCAGATAAAAAAAAAAAAGCTGTACATAAAATCCTTTTTGTTTAGCATGATTTCTGAACAAAGATTTTTCTATCTTGAAAGTCAAAGATTCTAACCTGCCATCAAAGTATTTAAGCACTTAGAGTAACCCTAACCCTTTGAGTAACTGCATTCTTCCCCCCACACATCAGATTGAGAAAATCCACCACTTCCATTTTACAACTTCCAATGTGGCTTTTGCAGTTATTGTTTATTCTGGAAAGGACAACAGTATCCAACAGATAATCTAGAAATACCATATATTTTTGGTATTACAACAAATTTAGCAGAAAAGTGTAAAAGGGATTTTTTATAGTATATTTTGCAAGATTCTCTGAGTGAATCTGCCTTTATACCATTCAGTATTATTTCACCAAGAGACTTTTTTATTTTTTAACAAAAGCTTCTTCTCTTCAATGTTAATTGAAAGTTAGGTGTAAATTCACTAAAACAGAACAGGAAGGTAAACAAATCCTTAATTTTTTCAACTTTCATTGATTTAATTTCTGGAAATTGATTTCAAATCTTCATGGATGATTTATTCATAAGTATTTCGAAGAAAAAAAAACCAAATATAGAAACATACATTGTTTAAAGACATTTATATTCAACTAGGTTGAATAATTTATTCTTACTTCCTTCCAGTATACAGTCTTGATTGTCGGTAAACCATTGAATAAAGGTATGGCACAGATATGAAGTACCTCAATCATGGAGATATGCAAATAATGGTTTGACAATTTTGGAAATTAACAATTGAACTGTTGCTCAATCAATGAGGAAGAACGAAGTGAAACATTTCCACATTACCTTGCATAAAAGGTAATTTGAGAAAATTACAGGAAGAAGACTCACATACGCAATGATATAGCTTAGTATATAGCTTAAAGCAACAATTTTTGAAACATTTACTAGTTCATTCAAAAGGAGAAGATGGTGTATATGAAGAATGTGGGAGAGCTTTCAGTGAAAGAAGTAACTTAATGCATTATTTACTTGTTCATACAAACATGAAACCAGTTATTTTTGACGTATGTGGGAAAGCATTCAGGAATTTGAAATCACCTTTGCACACTCATACGAAAGAAAAACCTTATGGCTGTGAATTGTGCAGTAAAGCCTTCAGCGATAGGAGTAATTTAAAGAGTCATTTACGTAGTCACAAAAATGAAAAACCTTATGTTTGTGAAGTGTGCAGTAAAGTATTCACTGCAAGAAGTAGTTTAAAGACACACTTATATATTCACACAAAAGAAAGACCTTATGTTTGTGAGGTGTGCAGTAAAGCTTTCACTCAGAGTGGTAGTTTAAAATCCCATTTATTCCTTCATTCTAAAGAAAAACCTTACTCTTGTGAAGTTTGCAATAAAACATTCTCTCGAAGAAGTAATTTGAAAACACATTTACGTATTCATGCAAAAGCAAAACCCTATGTTTGTGAAATTTGTAGTAAAGCATTCACTCAAAATGGTAGTTTAAAATCTCATTTAAGGATTCATACTAAAGAAAAACCTTTTGTTTGTGAAATTTGCAGTAAAGCATTCACTGGAGGTTCTGGTTTAAAGACACACTTACATATTCACGCACAAGAAAAACCTTATGTTTGTGAAGTGTGCAGTGAAAGATTCACTCACAATAGTAATTTAAAATCCCATTTACTCATTCATCTTGAAGAAAAACCTTACACTTGTGAAGTCTGTAATGCAAGATTCACTTATGGACATGCTTTAAAACGCCATTTACGGACTCATACTAAAGAAAAACCTTATGCTTGTGAAGTTTGCAGTAAAGCATTTGCTACAGGATGTACTTTAAAATCACATTTACGTATTCATACAAAAGAAAAACCTTATTCTTGTGATGTCTGCAGTAAAGCATTCACTCAAAGAAATTCTTTAAAATGTCATTTACGGACTCATACCAAAGAGAAACCTTATGCTTGTGATGTGTGCGGTAAGGCATTCACTCGGGGAAGTGATTTGAAAAGACATTTACTCATTCACACAAAAGAAAAGCCTTATGCTTGTGAAATTGGTAATAAAGCATTGACAGAAAAAAGTGCATTAAAAACACATTTAGGCATTCACCAAAAGGAAAACCCTTATGCTCATGAAGTCTGTGATTAACCATTCAAGGACAGGAGTCACTTAAAAAAGACCTTGGCACACTCACTCGCAGAAGAAACCTCAGGAGTTGTGTGATGTCAAATCTTAAGCCTACGAAAGTAGTTTAATTAGGCAGCTATGTATTAGCATAGAAAAGACACATATTCAGAAATAAAAGCGAAATCAGATAAAAGAGTGCCACACAGTTGGAGTGGACTATCTTGAAGTTGCCAGGTAAATACTGTTTCAATCCCACTGCTGTTATGAAATTTTAATTGCCTTGGTAACATTGTTAGAACTGTCTTAGGTTGATTTTAAAATAACATCATATATCCTTTAAGTGTGGTCTATCACTTTTTTCGATTTTGTATGCAAAATTAGGGATATTAAATTGCTTTTTAGTGTAAATTAGATCATCTTTGAAAAATAATTTCTGATGTAAATATATAGAAGCTACAAGTTCATATCCTTTTATTAAACATGATTTATCCATTTTAAGTATGCATTTGCTAACAGTATGTAATTAATTTACCTGCATCAGTAATGCTGTATAGTATTTCTGGTGGGTATTTCTAATAGCATATTCTAATCATGTAGTGTTGTTATCTGTGAGGGGAAAAAATAAGATGAAACACTTAACAGTGTATTTTCTTCATTCTGATGTTTTTATTGTAATTTTTCCACATTTTAAGAAATATTTAATCTAAATATGTAACAACTTATTTTAGTTGCTGCTAATTCTAATGAGCCATCAAATTATACTAAAAGAGTCAAGAGTAACATAAATGAAACTTTGCTTTTTCCATCCCAAAAATAAATCAAAATTTGAAATTGAAAATCTTTTCATTGCTAGATGATGGCAATATTAAAAAGCCAGATTGCTGCTAATGTAAACAATTAAGTGTAGTGGTTACAGTTAAAAACTAACTGCTTAAAATATAATCCATCTCTCGCTTTCAGCAGAGAATGAAACCTTATGGTTTGGGATTGCACTATACCCTGTATATAACGGGAAATCTTAACAGAATCTTTAATTTCAGTGCCATCTGAAGTCTTTTCTGCAGTCTTCATTAGTTACAGGAATCTCGTAGCTTTGCTAGCACATTCACTGTTATGATTTGGTAGAAATTAGAAGATAACAGGTACAGCACCAAAGTGAAAAGATCAAAGCTGAAAAATTCCTGCCAGTAGTTGTATCACTACTTGCCAGAATGTGAAATGGTGAACTCTGAAATAAAACCAAGCATCATCTAAAATAAGTTTAAAAGTTTTATTTTATTAAATTAAAAAATAGGACAGAGAATGCTTTCATATTTCTTAATGAACTCAATTTATTCAAAGTAGCTTAATTTAAAAAAAGAAATGTGTAATATAAAGCTCGCATCAGAAACTTTGTTTACAGGGCCTGCTCAACGCTTTGTCTGTATGATAGGAGTTTTAAGAACAATATTCCCCCACTGCAGAAAAAAGTCAGGGGGCCGACTTATATCCTTTCCTTTATAATGTGAAGCAGCTTGCAGGTGCCTCATCAGACACGGCACGAAGATGGCATTTTGCATCCGGCACCCTGTATGATTTTGATTTCCCTTCATGTACACATTCATTCTATATACAGGGTGTCCACACTTAGCTTGATCCAATAGCTAATTTCTAAACCGTTAGAGATAGACATATAATTCCAGTTGGAAAAATGTGTTAAATGAAGAGACAAATTATAATATATGTTTTTTGAGTGGATAAATATATTACTGACAAAGTTACGAATTTTAAGATTTTATTCGGTCCCCTGGTCCTATCAATCATATTTAGTAAAATATTCTTGATATTTTAAAGAAAAGAAGTCCCACTCTTTTGCGACTAAAACTGACGGAGTTATTGAACTTTGAATATCACTGACTTAGACCTCTTCACGCCATTTCAATAGCTGCCTTGATGACAATCAATGCACAGCACTTGCTAGACAAGGCTGCTGATTCGTTAAAAATCATGAAATTCGAAGCTATTCTGTGTATGTAATACAATATGTAGTGGCATAGCAATTGTAAATGCTATTGAAGGCAGAGTATGTTTTCTTCCCCTCATCAAATTTGGCTTTAAAAAGCTTTTTGTCTCTCCATAGTGCCCCCTAAAACTGGATCCCTGGGCAATTTACCTACCCCCCTCCCCATCTCTCTCCACTGACAATGTCAAATTAAAAAAAAAAAAAAAATAGAAATTAAAATTTCAGGATAATTTTTGCTGATGAAATTCTCTGAGCATTTATGTGTTTTTAGCATTTTCGTAAAACCTTGATTTACAATTTTTAAAGAGAGAGATAATTGATTCTTTCATAGTTTCCTGGTGACGATAATAAATTTTCCAAAATTTATTTACTATTTCTTAATTATTCCTCTACTCATAATATGCATATAACGTATCTGCATTGTATATACATCTATTAAAATGATTTTTCTTCTATTCTTTTTCTAGAGACGGTCTTTAATGACTTTCACCACCTAGTTGTCACAGGCTGGATGAGTAAAGAAAAGACTTTTGTGATGGTCTATATACATTTTTTTCCCCTTTGTCTCACTGAGGGATAAGTGCTTTTGCAATTGATTTGGAGGCCAATATCAAAACCCCTTGCCACCATAATTGATCTGGTACATGCTTACAAAGAAATCCCAACTGCAACAGAAATAGCACAAACATCTGCTATTACTACTTTGATGTTATAAGAACTTCTTTATTTCGTAAACTTTGAAGCACATGTGCAGAAAACGGATTCAAAGAATTTTGAATGGCAGTGGAAATATGCTCACCACATTTAACTTCTTCTCTTCAGTTCAATTTTTTTTAACTGGAATAATTTTACTGCTGTGTTCTTTCACTGGAAACAGGGAGTCAGTTTGACTTGTGCTTGTAGACTCATTTTGACTCCAGCAATTATTAGGCCGTCTTGAAGAACCATGGAAGTATGTGGTTTTTCAGAAACAATATAGTGCATGATTCTCCAGAATAGGAAGATCAACTGCACAGCATCTTTTCATTCAATGTTTTTCACTTTTATATGTCAAAACTTTTAAAATAAAAAGTTTTTTTTCTGTTTGAATAAGTATTTTACTGATTAAGAGGTTCTACAAATAACATTTTATTCTGCATTTTATAAGTACTGATATATGATTAATACCTCTTTAGTTAAGTTGGATTGAATTCATTAAACTGCATTTGTGAAATGGGGCCGTCCACAAATGATGTCACACTTGGAGGGGGGAGGGAGGTTCATGAAATTGTGACAAGGGGAGGGGGTAACAAGAAGTTTGACATCACACATTTTGGTTAAAATAAAAGCATTTAAAATCAGCAGATTAAATTTTAAAGTTATTTTGAAATTACCCGAATTTGAGGGTATTTTTTAATTGGGGCTAAAACAACTTTCATGTGATTTTTTTTCACTTGTATCCTTTTCTTTTTGAAAAAGGCATTCAGGGCAAGTTCTGAGAATATGGTAGCAGCAGAGATTCTTCACCATTAGAAGCAAACATCCCCCTGTCACACCCTTGAAATGTCCAAAAAAAGATATGTCGCCCCACCTGGGTGAGAGGTAGAACTGGTAGTAGCACAAACAGGTTGATCTTATTGAGGCGCTTTTTTTTTTTTTAATTCAATCTGTTTAAGAGTATTTTGTGTTTATAAAGTAAAGATAAGATTTAAAGCAAAATAAATCAAATAACCAAAATACTACTGTTTACAATTGCTCTTTTTTATATTAATATTTTATTACTATTGCATATTAATTAGGTTCTTTGTTGTAAACCGTAATCTTATTTCATACAAAATAAGTACACATATAATCGTTATTATTGTTATGCTCACAAATGTCATTAAAACACATAGTTAAAGTTAAGAAATAAAATTTGAAATATGATCTATAACGTAGTGCTTTGTTTCTGAACTGCAAGTTTATGTAATATAGTGTGACAAGGGGGAGGGAGGGGGTATGGTGAAGTGGGACACTTAGTGACAAAGGGAGAGAGGGTGGTCAAAAATATTGAAAAAAGTATAACATCATTTATGGACAGCCCCAATAACTAAAAACAATTCCTTCACAAAAATAATTTTTTAAAATAAAAAATGGCATGGTGATAAAAAAAAGAGGTAATTTTACTTATCATGAATAATCAGTAAAGGTAATCTGTCTCCTCATCTATAAATTTCTTTAAAAGTTTCAGAATTGTTCGAATTCTGTATTAGTGTTCAGTTTAAAATTTATGCTTGTGGAAATGCATTGGCCTCCAAACAGTAAGGTATAGCATACTTTTTGTGTTTAATTAGCAAAGAATTGAACATATAAACATGAAAATTGGAACAATTGCATACTAAAAGTCTTTTATTGAATTTTACTAGTTTCAGCATCAGGCATAATTTACAGTCTAATTATTACATTTCTTTTCAAAACACCATTGTTGGAGAAAAATAATAAATGAAAGATATCTGTTAAAAAATAAATGAGTTTGAATGAGGAATTAGTCCTCCCGTAGCTGCAATGTATTGGCAGCGTCAATTTTTCCATATTTTCAATTAAGTTGTTGGACACTGAAATGGATAGCGAAGTCACTTCACGGAGAAAAACTTGTTCAAGCTAATTTAACGACCTTGGAGGGATACTTGGAGCAGTCACCTGTCTTTTGTGGAGTCCAAAGATGCTCTATTGGATTAAGGTCCGGAGATTGAACTGGCCAGTCCATTTGTTCCAAATCAGGGTCGGATTTAGCCTTTGAACCGCTCCGTGCAAAAGTAAAAAATTGCGCCCCTGGAACTACAATGTAAGCATTCTGAAAAAAGTATGTGGTCTTTTTAAAATTTTTTTAGCAAACGTCCAAAACCCACAGTGTATTTCGGTAATTGACACAAATACTTATAATAACTTCTCACGTAAAATACTTCATTTAAAAAAATCAATTAGCAGGAGTATAATTCAGACGAACTTTTAGTTCAGAGAAATCTCAAATTAATTCAGAAACATCTAAACTGTTACTCAGTTCATATTCTAGTCCTATATAGCGAGGTCTGACAATCTTGTTTGATATGTTGTTGTTCGCAAATAGTTCTTGATTATTTTTAGTTTGGAAAAATTACGCTCTCCGGATGCAGTACTTATTGGAAGAGTTAGTAAAATTAATAGAGCAAGCAATGCTCAAGTGTGGAGCAAAATTCATTTTTGTTATCAATTTCAAAACTTCCGAAGGTGGTATATCTTTTTCCAATAGAGAACACACCACTGACGAGAACCGGTACTTTCAGCATGGTATGGCCGTTGGCACACACCACTGATATTTCATTACAAAATTCCAGGCTGTTTATATCCGATGATTCTCCATCTGTTAAAATGGTTTCCAAATCTTCGCAATTGGCCAAAATTGCAGAGGAACTAACATCTTTTAGACCATATATATGATATAAAAACAGAAGTAACTGTTGTAATGTTGCAGCTGAGAACATCTTTGTTCTAAGAAATTGATTGCAGTATCAAACAGATGGTAAAAGAATTCAATTTTGTATTTTTCCCGTGCATCGATTATGGGCTCATCCTGATTTTCATAATCAAGTTGTCGAACTCGATGTTTAGGTATTCAAAATTTTTATCTGCATCTACTTCGGATGTATCCGATCTCAAATTTCTAAAAAAAAATTGGAACAATTATATACATATTACTGGAGTAGTGCCTTGAAAGTTTTGTGGTCATTAGTACAATAAATTAGATTGTTTTATTCTTTTTCGGAATTTTTTCAGGAAATTTTCTAATTAATTCAGAAAGTCCGTTGCGATTTTTTTTTTCTCATTCTGTTTTGGCAATTTTGCACCCCTTTATTTTTTACTCCGTGCTGGGGCACGGACTAACGGAGTGTTCGTCCGGCCCTGTTCCAAATCTTGGTTTTCAAGATATTCCTTGACATGCCTGGCCTGGAGTTAGAGCATTATCGTCCATTAGGATGAATTTCTCACCAATAGCACCAAATATGGTTCGAGGATCTTGACTTTCTATCTCACAGCAGTGAGAGATACTCCATGAAAGCACATGAAGATCAGTGTGACTTCCTACAGACATTTCAGAACAAATCCTGATTCCACTATGCTTTTCAACAATTTAGATTGATGGTATCTGTTGCCTGTTCTCTCCATATCAGCACACGATAAATCTTCAGAGTAAATCTGATCTCATTTGAGGAGAGTACAGAGGCCCATTGCTGTCTGAATCAGGTAACGTGCTCTCTTGCCCAACGTAAACTGGCACTTCTCTGTCATCGCTCAACCCTTTCGGCTTGTAATGGGCATATACGTCCTGGAGATTCCACTGCATTCCCTATTGGAAAAAATAAATCCCACTTTTGCATTTTTTGTCCGAAATTACTTTGAAACTACTTTTCATGCTTAAATTTTACTTTAATCGTACAAAAGTGGAGTTGAGAGGAACACACAAGTGATCTTTACAATCCTCGATTTTGAAGACATCTTCATCGTAGTAGCCGATATTCTCACCTCTGTTGCAGCAAAATTATCTCAAACGAACCGAGGCACACTAGTGGTCCCCATCTTCTGCAGGAATTGTAAAACATGGGCGACCTGAAACGGGTCTTCTCGAAACTGCATTTTCGGGTGGGAACTGATCACAGAGTCTTTGGACCACACTGCGAGACATATTAAGCCTTCTAACAGCTGGTGTCAAAAACATTTCCATCCACCCGATCGCCCTCAATCTTCAATCAATTAGATTAACGACTTCTCTGACATACTGCTAACAATATCTTCGAAGATATAATTGAATACTAGCAAGCATTCATAGTAATTGTTCACAAATTAAGTAAGCAAGTTATTCATAGTTTCCTCTGGCTTCTATAAAAATTCCTATGTCATCAAAAAATAAGTGTTAGATATACTTCTTTCATTAAATTTAATTAATGTTATCAAGTATATTTCGTATAAAACATATTTGATACCTTTATTTGCATTCATTTAATGGCGAGGCTCAAAAAGTAGGCTGTACCTTAACTTTTAGAGGCCATTGTATTTTTGGACCACTTAGCTTTAATACATGAATTCATGCTATGCAAAAAAAAACTAATAATAAAAGAAAATGTGTATGTTAGCACTCTACAAGGCAGACCACTGAAATTACAGCTACGGAATTTGGAACATACTTTGGAGGGTGGGAATGTTCACCTCCGAACCCTTTTTTAAAAAAAATTTAATTAAAAATTAAACGACGAAATTCATCGTTTTTCCTTGATAAATTCCGAAAATATTACAGTACAAAAACTCATTTCAAAACCTTTTGAATGATATAATTTAAGTTGCTGTACAATTTTTTTATTAAATTTAAATATTTTTAAAAAAATATTATCAGGTATAATTTACAACAATGCTTTTCCTTTCAATGAAATTCAAAACCGATTTCATTGTTAAAATAAATATTTATTTACGTGTTTCTTCTCCATTTTTGAAAGCAAAGGTAGATGACCTAATGGACTTTGCTTTCTTTTATTATTTCGTCAATTTTTCTGTGAAATATATTTACAAAGTCCTCTAAAATGATAAATATATTGGGGGGGGGAATCCAGTTAGCTGAATGATTATGGTTGCTATGTTTTAATTCCTTTTAGCGGCGCATGTGCCTCGCCATTTTAATGTTAAAATCAAGTGCGTATTTTGCACAAAGTATAATAACGTGATGTTCTAAATATCGTAATTATTAATAAAGATTAGTTTAAGTAATAATAAAAGTTAAATAATAAGGCAACAGTAAAATTCAATGCCCCGTTCTGTTCATTTCCCCTTCAAAGACTACATTCCCTGGAAAGTATCACAGAGGTTAAAACTCGCTAGTCACGTGACCGAATGACGCATTAGGGGCGTATTTCGTACTAATGCAGTATGGCGCCTTTTCTGCTTTTGAAATAGCAGAAAAGATGATGGAATCCGTAACGCACTCTCATTGGCCGAGTAGATTTTGACGTCATCGTTGCCCTTCTTCAAGTACAGTCGGACCCCTATTTAGCGAAGTCGCTAAATCCCGAAAAAAAGTTCGTTATATGGAAAATTCGTTAAATAGAGACTCACCTTTTAAAATACTTTAAACTACACGAAACAGATTTTTAATTCATAAATGCTACATATTATTAAAAACAGTAATTAATGACACCTTTATTTTGTAAATTAATATCTATTTGTTTTATATATCTTACCCATCAAAAAGAAATCTGCAAGGAAAATAAAACAAAACATTGTCCGGTAATACACTGTATTTTCAATTTTAAAAAAATAATTTTATATTAAAATTATTGAATTTTAATGACATTATCGCATTTATTATAACGAATAATTTTAAGCATACATTACCTCATGCGTCCTTAAATTTAATTACTGATCAAGTCTGTTAATTTTGTCTCAGTTTTTTGTTTGAAAAAGTGTTTTCTCTCATAATACGTCTCGCATGTTTGCAATGCACCAAAAACCTCTTCAGGCGTATTTTCTTCAAACCGTAATCCGCGTCGGATTGTGTCAAATGTTTTTAGCATTTCTTCATACGAAGGTTTGTTGATTTCTGCATCATGATCATTTTCATTATCCATCATCATCATCGCAATTCATTGCTGTATTGTTTTTATTTTTCACACTGTCCACAATATCCAATTCAGTTAGTGTTTCCGAGGTTTCAGCTTCAGAATCAAGTGAAAGAAAATCATCAATCAGCACATCATCGTTAATTTCTTCTTTTTCCCTTAGCTGTAACCACATTTTTTGAAGTTCCTCTGAGGGAATATCGTCTTCGTCCTCCGTACTTGCCGAATTCTCATTGCTGACAAAGAATCCAGCTTTGGCAAAACTTTTGCGAATAGTACGATATGTGACATCATAGTTCCATGCTTTGGAAATTTCTGATATGCTTTCCCATAAGTTGATCTTTGGCATGGATTGATTGTTCTCCAGCGCAGTTATAACTTTTGGCACTATTCTCTTGCAATAGTGTATTTTGAATTTTTTTTTTATCACCCCTTGATCCATTGACTCCAGTTTTGATGTAGTGTTTGGTGGAAAGTACAAAACTGTATCATTTTTCAGTTTTGGGCTGATTTCCTTCGGATGGGTGGGACAATTGTCAAAAACGAGAGCAATTTTGCGACACTCTTCAATCATACGTTTGTCCAACTTTTGAACCCATTTTTCACAAATTTCTGACTTCATCCAAGATTTTTTGATAAAGTCATAATCAACCTCCAAAGATTTTGCGTCTTTGAAACATCTTGGATTTTTGCTTCTTCCGATAACTAATGGTTTCAATTTCTGATGTCCAGTCATATTTGCACTTAACATGACAGTTAATCTTGCTTTGCTTTGTTTTCCTCCAAAGTATTTTCCTTTTTAAATGTTAACTTCTTTTGAGGCAAACATTGAAAAAATAAAGCAGTCTCATCCGCATTAAAGATGTTTTCTGGCTTATAGTCTTTTAAAATTTTACTTAGTATCTCCGTTATCCAATTTTCACTATCATTATCATCAATGTCTTTACTTTCACCAGGCATTATTACTTTTGCCATAATTCCATGTCTTCTCTTAAATTTTTCGAGCCATCCATTGCTTCCTCGAAATTCGTCGTATCCCAATGCCTTCGCAAATTGAAGAGCTTTCTCAGTTATGAAAGGTCCAGAGATTGGAAAATTTTTATCTCGGATTGTGTTTATCCACTTCAAAACTGCCTTATCCATATCTTCATAGACACATGTTTTTAAACGTTTTGAACAAGAATTCGATGAATCATAATTTTATATCTTATCACGATTTTTTTATTATGATTGATAAGCTGTTTGGAAGAATACCAAATTTTAATGCAATATCCTTTTTCTTCACGCCTTTATCCACCTCATGAAGAATGATTTTTTTCTTTGATGCTCAAGTACTTCCGCTTTGACATTTTCCAGCTACAAGAACCGAAATTACTAGCAGGACTCTGATCAACAATCTAGAAAACGGGTTCAAGGACACGGGGCAGCTCCATTGAGGGTGAAAGGAGGATATTGAAAGTTTTTCTATTGAAGTGGACAGTGTGTGTGGGGGGGGTGAGGTGGATAAAGGTTGCACTTTCTGGATGAAATGCAAAGAATGACAGCGATTTTACTGCTCTCGGTGAGTTAGGCAACTGGTAAAACCAGTTCAGGGTCATTTATCACCATAAAATGTGTTAAAAGAAAGAATAAGTTTGAAATGTTCAGAAATATTTTGAGAAATAGGGAGGAAAAAAAATATTGGATCACAAGAAAAAGTTCGTTAAATAGAGGATGTACCCCAGATAGCACGTAAGTTTGCAGCAAGTTTGATTTTGACTTGTCATGGCAAAATTTGACGCGTCAAACTTGAATCGAACTTGTAGCAAGTTCGATGTGACAAGTAGCGCCACCTCTTTGCAAATCAAACTTGCAGCAAGTATGCAAAACAAGCTTCCTGCAAAGATAGCACAATAAAGAGATAATTATCTTTGTCTCTGTTTTAAAAAACATCCGATTTTTAATAGCATCTCCTAGACCGTAATTCTTTTTTATTAATTCAATAAATCAATGATAATTTGTGAAAAAAATAACTTTTTTATAAAAAAAATTTTTGAAGCATTTTCCATCTTTTTACTAAATATATCACTCTCACTTTAAAGAAAACTATATCGCCTTTTTCTTTTTTTTATTTTTTTTTGAAATTTTAACGTTTATAAACAAAATTAAATCTAAAAAACAGTCGGTGTTTGTTGAAAAATAATAACTAGACATTTTGTCCCATTTTAAAGTAATTACTTTTGAACTCTAATTTCATAATTTATTCTACTAGCAAAACGTAGTTATTAGCGAAAATCGCTCTCTCTTTGACTTCAAATCGTATTCTCAACTCAAAAAATTAATGAAAACCAGAAAATAGTTTAAAATAAATCGTATACGAATCGCATCGAACGATGTTTTAGCGAAATCTATTCTCTCCTCTCAGAGTTCAGCTGGCTCAACGGTTAGCGTCACCGCTTCGGAACCGGGAGGTCGCGAGTTCTATCCTGGGTTGTGTTCGTGTTCTGTTTTTGCTATAATTTGCAATGAGTTTGACACGGCAAACTTGCTGCAAGTTCGTTTCATGGTGACTTCGGAGCTTTCGTTAACTTGCTGCAAGCTTACTGCAAGCTTGCACACTTGTCATGACAAATTTGTGGCAAACTTGCACTCTTGTCATGACAAATTTGTGGCAAGCTTGCTGCAAACTAAAATTGCTATCTGGGACTTCGCTATTTGAAGTTTATTTTACGAAGAAATTCGCAAAATGTCCTTGGTTCCAAGGAAAAGTTTGCAAAACAGAGGTTCATTAAATAGAGTACGACTGTATTTCTATATGATCTCGTATGCATGTTCGCGCTTAACTTTTAATATAAAGTGTATATTCGAATGTATTTTTTTTTGCATTTGTTTGGGAATGTTATGACGTCAATGTCCCGCAGAAGTTTCATTACGTTCTGACTGTTGCAATTTTCTGATTCAGAAGATCAGGTACGTCTTTAAATGTGTATATTCAAATGCGTTTTTCTGCATATCGTAAGGACTGTTATGAAATTGGTCCTGTATAAATTTCATTACGCTCTGGCATTTGGAAATTTCTGTGTCGTGTAGTGGGAAATTTATAGGCTAGTTATGTTATTTAAATGTATAGTCGTAAAAAAAAAGATAAATACCAAAGTTCACAAAAATTTTTTTATTAAAAAATGAAGTTAAGAATCAGAAACATGAACATAAGAACTAGAAACAAAGCTAATGTTTCTTCCTAACTTTATTGAAGCATTTAAGAATGAATATTGCACCTTAATTAGAAGAAACAAAATGGGTTATCTTCTTCCGACGTAAAGAATGGAGTCAATTCTCGGTCACGTGTCAACTCAAAAATAACAGCGCTTAGAGCCTTCTCCGGATATATTGAGGGTCTCTCCGTAACGTTAATGGACTTTATGCATGTGACATCACATCCATCGACACATGACCATCCGGCAACAGCCAGCAGTCAATCTTAAACAGCTGATATTGTTATATTTATCGTTATGATGTACATATCAACTATATGTTGGATGCCAGTTAATAAATGGATAATTGAATTACATACTCATTTTATTGATTTTGCATTTTATTTCAGATACTTGGTGCTAAATGCAAATGTCCTGGTGGTACAATTCCTTCTTCATCTAAGCATGTTTTTTACTGTGCTTGCTTTCATTATTCTCATTTTGATATCCTTTATAAAATATTACCTCATTTCAAGATCAATATTATCAGATAAATTTCCTTTATTTTATTTATACAAAAGAGTATGAAAGTTTAATTTTCATCTGGAAAACTCTAAGTTATTAATAAAAATGAGAAATAACTTCTTAAAATGCAATTTAAATTTACAGAAATAAGATGTTATATACAGATACTTTTTTATTTATAATATGTATATTATATCTATGTATATTATTTTGGTGTCTGCTTTGGAGTTTTGGAGACGATAGTAGGAACAGCTTCTTGTTTCAACAACCTGCTTCTTGGAAGTGTTATGGAACTAGAAGGCATAAAACCTTGTCTTCCAATATTCTTCAACCAAACTTAAAAAACGTTTTATATCGGCAAACAGTTTTGGCTTTAGCATTAGAGCATCCAATTACACTGCAGTATCTAATTTTGATTCAAATATAGAAGATGATGATGATGATGAAGCTGTTTGAGATGTATGCTCGCTCCTTGGCTGCTTTATCTCAAATTATCCAAAACAAATATAGAAAGAAATAAGATTGAAAAGTAAAGCACCTAAAACGTAAATAATACTTCCGCTTCGTAGCGCGGCGGAAGTTGTTAACTGCAGATCCATCGTCAAAAGTGGTGCGGATTAGCGCTTAGATGACATGCGCAGCTTCGGCCATTTTGAGTAAACACGTGACCGTGAATTGACTCCATTGGACAATGCGAATCATAGCTAGTTCTTTCCGTACCCTTTACACAGAGTACCCAAAGACAATAGACGAGTTTTCTGTTTTGTTTATTACATTAAAATGCCTTAACTGCGTTATTCAGGCGTAATGCTAAGTCAATGGACTCTTCAAAACGGAAGCCCAAAAGTAATGCAAATAAAGTCAAAGTTTTTAATGTAAGTAAACAAAAAAAAACTCGTCCATACTCTACTGTATTCAAGAATATTTTACAGAAATTTTCGGATAAACCGAATTCCCTGAATCCTAAAAGAGGATAGCCAAAATTAGTTTGGATTCGCAAAGTTCTACTGAACTATGATTTACTAATTTATAAAATTATCATAGAAACAGGATCGTACCGAAGGGCTGACGATATTGGTTCCCGCCAACAGCGCAGGCATAGGAAAGGAGGGCGTAGAAATGAACATTAAAAAAACAAGTTGTAAAAGTCAGACTGGGATGATCCACTGTGTAAATAAAAAGGAATCAAAAATAAACTTTCAGTTGTTGATTAGAAGTTACAGCAGTTATTAGTTCTTGGGCCTATAGATAGCTAGCCACTGCACTACATCTTGCTGGTAGGTGATGGGCCGGACGGGGTAATTTTTTATATATGAGAATAAAAAAAATTTAAAATCTGCACAAGAAAAATAGAAGAACTTGTTTTTTCTGAAAGTGGATGAAAAATTAACTCCTAACTTAACCTAATTTCGTAATTTATTCTACTAGCAAAATGTAGTTATGAGCGAAAATCGCTCTCTCTTTCACTTCAAATCATATTCTCAACTCAAAATTTTTAAAAAATAATGAAAGCAAGAAAACAGCTTAAAATAAATCGTATAGATACACGATCTATTAGCGCAGTCTATCTTCATTTCTCAGAGTGCAGTTGGCTGAGTGGTTAGGACGATAGGTTTAGAAAGCGAGATGTCGGGGGTTCGAATCCGAGGTTGTCTTCGTACTCTGTTTTATTGTATAGTTTGCAATGAGTTTGACGCGGTAAGCTTGCGTCAAGTTTGACGCGTGGTGACTAACTCGTTTTCGTCAACTTGTTTGAAGCTCGCACTCTTGCCGTGTCAAACTTGCTGCAGATTTGCAGAGAAAGATTGCTGCAAACTAAAATTGCTATCTGGGGTATATCCCCCCCTTGCAATTTGATAACCAAGCACATATGTAATTAAAACTCTACCATCAAGTATCGACACTAATATCAATATTTTTTAATTGACTTATTTGCTTTTTATACTAATGCCTCGGCTTGAAAATACATTTGTGTGATGGTTTTCGTTATTTTTTAGTCGTGTTCAGACGGAGGGGGTGACATCTGGCTGAGCCGGCGATTGATTGTCTAAGCACCGCACTGTCGTAATGTGAGAGTTTTGATACATGAAAACAGAAATAATGTAGATCAGCTATGTGCATAGAAAATCTTTCAGAATGTTTGGCATTGAACCGAAGACCCAGTGGTTATGAAATCAAAATATGCCCCATTCAGAAAAGTTGGAAATAGTATGGATGAGATGTCCGTTTTGTTTTTTCGGGGGAAGTGTCCCATATAGCAGTTTTAGTTTGCAGCAGTCTTGCCTTGTAAGTCTGCAAGTTTGACACGGCAAGACCTCAAGTTCATAACAAGTTTGAAACAAGTTATCGCAAGCTTCGAAGTCACCATACAACAAACTTGCTGTAAATTTGTCGCTTCAAGTTCATTGCAAGCCAGTAGCAAAAAGAGAATACACATACGAACCTTGGATTCGAGCCCTGGACAACTCGGTTACCAACCCGTCGCCTTACGGGTCTATTCTCGTACTCCGGTTGGGTTGGAAGACGTCACTTTTTCCGCCCGTTAACGACAAGTGCGATTGTCGTACCCGTTTTTCCAACCGGTTGGGATCTCGCTCGGTGGAAAAAAGGACTCCGATTTCTCGCCAGCTCTGTACCTGGCGTAAACGTTATTCGCTAGCAAGACGTGTTGTTTCGATATCAGAACTTATCAAATTTTCGTTTAAAATGGAGGCTGCTAGGACGTTAATTGTGTTTTGAAAGGGTTTATCGGGGTAAATGTAATCTATTTGACCAATCTGAAGAAGAATTTATCAATTACTTTAGATTTTTTAAAAAGTAGTTAAATCCTTTATCGAATTTAAATACTTTAATCTAATAATTTAATACGACAATCTAAAGTAATTCAATCTTTAAAAGTAGTTAAATCTTCTACTACTCTATCAAGATAGTCAATAATGATAGTTGATAATTATCTAAGATCAATTACATTTAAAGATTTAATTACTTAATATTTTCTTATTAAATTAAATTAGGGTAACATTTTTTTTAACATTGAGTGTGGAATGACTTTCCTCATTCCGTATATATCATTACAATGTTTTATTTGGGTTTTAATTCAAAGAAATTTGTCAAATATTTACAAAGTAATTGCAAAATCTGACAATAAAATAATTTTTCTTGTTCCTTGATAAAGGTGTAATTTTTTTAATGTTGTGAAAACTTGCTGAATTTAATAACTTTTTTTCATGTTTTATTTTCTTATGTAATTGGAAAAATAAAGAAATGATTTGTAATATTACTTTATAAGATTTATTCATGTTAAAACAATTGGCATGGAAAAAAAGTTTTACTTTTCCTCTCTCTAGAAAACTGGTAAAATTACATCAATATATTGAAAAAAAGACTGCAATTTATGTTCTATAAATGTATAATATTATTATAAATGTATATTTTGTAAAAGATAAATGGTTTGACCCCCCCCACTTAACAATGGATTTATGAAAGCAAGAAAGATGCATTATAATGCATCTTATAAGAGCAGAAGTTAAATCTTCCCACCTCTTACCCTTGGTGTCTTTTGAAAAGATGCGATCAACTTTCCCACTTAAAATTTGTGGATATTTTTCAAAATAATCCAACATAATTTCGAATTGGGAAGCAAATGTACGCTTCGTCATAGTTCCTTTGGCGATTCAAAACTCGAACTAAATCTGAAACCATAAACGCATGACGATCGTTTGATTTGCTGCGCTCGCAGCAGAAATACGTCACTTCCTAGCGTAAAGCGAGATGTTCGAAACGACCGAGGTACGAGAATCAGACCCATTCTTTCGGTCGAGAAAAGCCATTAACGTATCGCGGTCGAAAGGCGAAACGCTCCCAACCCAACCGGGGTACAAGAATAGACCCGTTAATCTCCACACCAGCGAGACCTCGTTCATCGAATATAGATTGGGCTATATCTTATTTTTAATTGTCTTCTTGATTTAATTTTTTATAAATTTGAGAATATGATTTGAAGTCAAAGAGAGAGCGATTTCCTATAATAGATACATTTTGCTAGTGGAATAAATTACGAAATTAGGGTTCAAAAGTAACTACTTTTAAAAATATGGAACGCAAAATAAGTTATTGCAAGTTGTCCAGGGTTCGATTCGAAGGTTGGTATGCGCAAAGAATATCGTATTAAAAATAATCAAACGATGCGGTTTCGAAGCAAAAAAATTTTAATATCTCTAATAAGTAATTAGGTATAATATTAAGAATATAATTTTTGGGAATTAAATAGTACATTATTGAAACTACGTTGGACTATATTGTAAAATATTGTTCAATACTGAAAAATATTGAAACCCAATATTGAGCAATATAGGAAAAGTCTTAAATTTTACACTGTTTCAATATTGCAAAACAATATTATACAATATTAATTTTCCGATTTTTACAACATTGAATATAGTGTGCTACTTGGGATTGACTGTTTTTGGAGTTTAATTTTAATTTTGTTTATGAACGTTAAAATTTTAACATTCAGAAAAAGGCAATATATAGTTTTCATTAAAGTGCGAGTTCTATATTTAGTAAAAGTTGGGATGGAGAATTTTTCAAAAATAATATTTTTTATAAAAAGACATAGTTAGTTTTTTTCAAATTATCATTGATTTATTGAATTAATAAAAAGAAGGACGGTCAAGGAGATATTATTAAAAATCGGATGTTTTTAAAACAGAGACAAAGAATCAAAACCAGATATATATACAACTGTATCCAGGTCGTGGTGTGTAAGTATACTGTATCAACTTCACAGCAAACTTGTTTTGCAAGTAGGGTGGTCGATTAAGCTGTGTTACTTTGCAGGAGTTTCGCTGCACACTTGTCGCGTCAAGTTTGTCATGACAAGATAATATCCAGAAAAATCACACTTGCTGCAAATGTGCATGCTACCTGCGGTACTTCCGTCATCAGGAACGATTACTGCCCAGATAGCACGCCCACTTGCAGCAAGTGTGATTTTTCTTGCGGTGTGACAAACTTCACACCAGAATCGCAAAACAAGTTTGCTGCAAAGTTGGTTTGTCACACTTACACACTACGACCTTGATACAGTTGTATATATTTGGATTTGATCTTTGTCTCTGTTTTAAAAAACAACATCCGATTTTTAACAGCATCTCCTAGACCGTCTTTCTTTTTATTAATTCAATAAAACAATGATAATTTGTAAAAAACTAACAAGGTCTTTTTATAAAAAAAAATTGAAAAATTCTCCATCTTTCTACTAAATATAGAACTCGCACTTTAAAGAAAACTACATATCGCCTTTTTTTAATGTTGGAATTTTAAAATTTAATTTCGTTCATAAATAAAATTAAACCTAAAAACATTCAATGCCTCTTGAAAAATAAAAATTTACATTTTGTCCCATTTTAAAAGTAATTACTTTTGAACCCTAATTTCATAACTTATTCTACTAGCAAAACTTACGCAGATAGCAATTTTAGTTTGCAGCAAAGTTTCAGCAATCTTGCTCTGCCAACCTGATAGCTTGCAACAAGTTTGACACGGCAAGCGTGCAAGCTTGAAACAAGTTAACGCAAACGAGTTTGTCACCACGCGTCAAACTTCTCACAAGCTTACCGCGTCAAACTCATTGCAAACTATAGCAAAAACAGAGTAGGAAGACAATCTCGGATTCGAACCCCCGACATACCGCTTCCAAAACCTGTCGGCTTAACCATTCGGCCAGATAGACTCGGAGAGGGGAAGATAGATTGCGCTAATAGATCGTGCATCTACGTTTTATTTTAAACTGTTTTCTTGGTTTCATTAATTTTTCAAATTTTGAGTAGAGAAAAGTCGAAGAGAGAGCGATTTTTGCTAATAACTACGCTTTGCTAGTAGAACAAATTATGAAATTAGGGTTCAAAAGTAATAACTTTTAAAATGGGACAAAACGTAAGTTATTATTTTTCAACAAACATTGACTTTTTTTCAGGTTTAATTTTGTTTATGAACGTTAAAATTTAAACATTAAGAAAAAAGAGATATATAGTTTTCTTTAAGGTTCGAGTTCTATATTTAGTAAAAAGATGGAGAATTTTTCAAAATTTTTTTAATAAAAAAGTTAGTTATTTTTATAAATTATCATTGATTTAACTAGATTAATAATAAAGAAGACAGTCTAGGGGATGCTATTAAAAGTGACATGTTTTTTAAATCAGAGATAAGAATTACTTAAGTGTGCTGTATCTTGCAGCAAACTTGTTTTAGCAATCGTGAAGAATTTTGTCATAACAACTTACAGCAAACTTATTTTCAAGATGGGTTAGTCGATTATCTTTATTACTACTTGCGCGGAAGTTTACGCAAGTTACATAAGAATTTTTTTCATGACAAAGCTAATATCAAGTTAAATCAAACTTGCTGCAAGTGTACATGCTATCTGGGCAGTTGTTAGCGAAAATCACTCTCTCTTTGACTTCAAATTATATTCTCAATTCGAAATTTAAAAAATTAATTAAATAAAAAACGGTTTAAAATAAAAGGTGTAGATGCACTGATCTATTAGCGCAGCGTAATATATCTTCCCCTATCCGAGTTCGCTGGCTGTGTGGCTAAGGCGTCTGGCTGTAGGCTGTTGTCAGGGTTTCGAATCCGAGGTTTGCTGCGTACTCTGTTTTTGCTATAGTTTTATATAGGTTTGAGAACAAGCTCAGCAAGTTCGACTTGTGGTGACTAACATGGTTGTAATAATTTATTTCAAGCTTGCACTCTTGCCGTGTCAAACTTGCTGGAAGCTTTCAGAATTAATGCAAGTTTGCTGCGAATTAAAATTGCTATCTGGGTAGCAATTTTAGTTTTGCAACAATCTTACTCTTAAAAAATACAAGTTTAGCATAGTTGATATAACAAGGTGCAAGTTTAAAAAGTTAATGAAACGAGTTAGGAGTCAATTCTGTACTTGGTAGGTTAGGAGTTGGGTTGAGTTTGGTTCGTTTCATGCGGAACCCAACCCAGCCGAATGAATGGACCCTTAGATGCCAGCGTCGAACGCAGTAAACTACAGCTTACAAACCCATCTGAGCAATCGGCAAAGTGCCAGACAAACCTCTTCGAACCGACAGCCGCTTCTAAACCTGTCTCTTCACCCGCTCCTAGGCATGTTCGTTGCAGAGGTGGTTGCTGCAGAAAGCTATCACGCGGTTTTGGCTTAAAACTGTCTTCTTGATTTCATTAATTTTTAGGTACAGTTGGAAATATTATTTGAAGTCAAAGGATAACATTTTTGCTAATAACTACCGTTTTCTTAATGGAATGATTGGAATTGCAGATGGCATGTATACTGCAGCGAATGATTTTTCTTAATATTGTCATGAAAAATTTCGTGGCTTGCAGCGAACTCTGAAATATCAAACAAATCATCCACTTAAGTGCTACTGCTAGTCATTATGACAAATTCACTCACGATCTTTAGCTAGTTGCTGCAAAGAGATGATGTACACTTACTGATTAATCCTCTGTTAAAAGCATGTCATAACTATTATTAAAAAAATTTTGAAAAATTTTCCATCTTTTTACTAAATATAGAACTCGAACTTTAAAGAAAACTATATCGTCTTTTTATAAATGTTGAAATTTTAACGTTCATAAATAAAATTAAACCTAAAAAACAGTCAATGTTTGTTGAAAAATAATAACTTACATTTTGTCCCATTTTAAAAGTAATTACTTTTGAGCTCTAATTTCATAATTTATTCTACTGTAAAAACGTATTTATTAGCGAAAATCGCTCTGTCTTTGACTTCAAATCATATTTTCAACACAAAATTTAAAAAATTAATGAAATCAAGAAAACAGTTTAAAATAAATCGTATGCGCGATCTATTAGCGCAGTCTATCTTCTCTTTTCCGAGTATACCTGGCTGAATGGTTAGGGCGCCAGATTTAGGAAGTGAGGCGGCGCGGGTTCGAATCCGAGGTTGCGTTCGTACTCTGTTTTTGCTATAGTTTGCAGTGAGTTTGACGCCGCAAGCTTGTGATAAGTTTGATGCTTGGTGACTAACTCGTTTGCGTAAACTTGTTTCAAGCTTGCATTCTTGTCGTGTCAAATTTGTTGCAGATTTGCATAGCAAGATTGCTGCAAACTAAAATTGCTATCTGGGTGGGTGGTGTGATGCTTTGCCAGATGGAAAACGGAAGTGGATCATCAGCACAGAATTTCTGTTTTTCGAAAGGAGTGTGGGGTGTGCTGTGGCGGAAATGCGTAACGAAGATAATAAAAACAAAAAACTCGTCTAAATAAATAAATAAAAAATATATATAGCCTCATTAATTTTCCCTCTTATCACAAAGAATCCTATCAAATGAAAATTTCAAATGCCATTTGATCGGATTCTTTGATTTTCATTTATTAGTCTGTCAGTGGATTTTAGTCATTCTGACTCTAAGTTACAGCAAAATTTTGAGTAAGTCAGAGAACATTATGACTTTATTTTCTGAAATTTTAGTGTTGAATTCTAAATAGCTTCGAATAATAATGTTTTTTAAACTGCGACTTTTACTGTATGAGCGCATTTCCGGAGTTCTTTGTTCGTTCGTTAGATCTCTCTCAGTAAAATGTAAACAATTACCCTTACATATTTCACTTTCCCCCTATTTTGATGAAAATAACTCCGCCCGGCGCATGCGCAAAAGCGCGGAGGGTTTCCGAATTTGTTGCTAAACAATACATTCCAGTTAGTGATGTGTCGGATTCGTTCTTTTCGTGGAATGGATCCACGGATCTGAGTCTGACTGCGGATCCGGATCCGCGGTTTCGGTCCGAGTCCGAAACGTAAATTGACCATAACTACTTTAATAATAATGTCTTTATTATTGAACTTGTATTTTAAAACAATTATGAATCATAATTAATAATATTATAATTTTAATTAGATGATTAATTAATTATACTGATAATAATTTTAATGAATAATTTTGATTAATAATTATAATTAATTACATTGATGATAATTTTAATTATTAATTTCAATTTGTTATTATAATTTTTAATTAACATTTCTGTTAAATATTTAAAATTCCGTTAGTGAATTTAATGAAACTTTGCGAGAATCTTCTGTATTTTGAGATGCTTTTGATTTCTATTATCTGGTTAAGAATTCCCACGAATGTCATTTAATTTGATGGAAACAATATATTTACTGAAGCGTTCAGTAATGAAATTTAAGCTCAGATTTCTTTTTAATTAAATATCAAGTTCCCAATCTTGATGAGCTCCATACAGTAAAAAAATCTGTTAATCATCTTCAAAGAAAATTAAACAACTCTTTGTAGTTGTCAAAGATCCACTGCTTTTAAAATCTGTTATTAACTGCATTGGCAAAATGAAAATTTTTAGTGAATTTCTGTCAGTTCAATCAATAGCTTTTAAATTTTCAGCAAATTGTAGATGTTATTTAAATATGCCTCTTCCACAACGTGCCTACGTGGCAAGATCGGCAGGACGCCGTCTTAATTATCTTACTGACACAGGCTTGATCTTAAGTCTATGTCTTCTTCCGATCGCTGCAAGGTTAATGTTTTCGAGAATTAAAATTTAGGGTATTCTTTTTTATAATGTATATTCAGCTTTTTATTCTGTTTTACTCTTTATTTTTTAAATTTATTTTCAGATAAATTTTAAATAATTCCTATTCTTAGTTTCGTCGTTCAAAATCAAAAGGTGTAAAAAAAATTTTCGATGCCCTTTAAATTACTCTCATGGCAGAAATATTATTTCTTAATAATTTCTTAATTGCGTTCCTATTTGTTGACTTATCTTAAACTCGTATGCCAAAAATTCTTGACTGTTTGAAAAAAGTATGGATTCAAAATTTTCTCTTAAATAATTTTTATCAAATCCATTAATTTTAATTTAGAGAGATTCATTCAATGAAATGATTTTTGATATTGTAATCTTGAATTAAGAATTTAAAATTATAATCATTTCTATTTATAATTGTTATTAATTCATTTTACTAAGAATTACGTCAAAGAAGGTAGTTTAGCAATTTTTATAATATATTGCGAATGCAATTTTTTTTGAAATGCATCAGATTTTTCAATTTCTTTCTGGTTAGAAGAGAAAGCTATTTTGATAGTAGATTATTCTAAATCATCTTTGCCCAAATATGTGATGTTATACGTAATGTTAAAATACTACAAGTGGAGAAACTCTCAGGTCATGCAGATTGAAGGGGGGGGGATTTTAATTAAAATGGCGGCAGAAGGTCATCAAATTAAGTTAGAACATCAGGTCTACTTTTAAGCTAGAAATTTTAGCATGTTCTTCGAAATTATCTTGTTTATCATTGCCCAAATGCAAAGAAAAAGAAGGCTTAAAATAAGTGAATAAGAAAATTTTAAAGTCTGAGAATAGTCTAAAAATACAAAAACATTTTGAAGAATAAAAAATCTAAATAAAGCAGAGGAGTTTATGATAGTGAATAAAACTGTACTTTTTCTGGTTCTTTATTTGCAGAATTACACTGAGCATACATAAGATCTAGCCTTTTTAATTTGGGATAATCATTAAAACGCTTATAAAAATTAAATTTGCTACTGTGAAAGATGGAAACATGAGTAAACACTGATGAAAGTAAAGAGAGCTTTATTTTTTTCAGGCTTTACTGTTATAAGAATTTTCTCAGTCAATATAAAAAGCCTTGAATTTAACAGTCACAAAAAATTCATTATCCCATTTGGAATCAAGAAAAAAACTAACAAGTTAGAATCATTGATCAAACCAACTATTCTGCTATAAAAAACATCAGAAATCTATCTGTATGCACAGCGTAAATAATTGCTTCATTCAAATCAACCGAGTCTTAGCATCCTCTCCCCGCGAACCTCGAAGAAACTTATCTGCTGCAACAAAACAAGGCGATCTCACAGACAAGACGCCTTCCGCCTGCAAGAACAACATTCTTTCCCTATTATTAAATTTCTAAAAATTATTCTTAAAAAATAAAAGAAGAAGAGAACTTCATTATAGATAACAACACTACAATTTTAAACTTTCTCAAAGAAAATAAAATCGCTAGCATTAACACATTTGATTTTGAAAATCTATTTGCTAGCCTCCCACACAATAAACTAATTGATGTATGCTCAAATGTTTATGATTTATACCTAAACACTGATCTAATTGATAAAAATAAATGGCTTGAAATTTGCAGAGTTAATACATGTGAAAATTATCTCTTTTACTATAAGCAGGTTTTTGGTATTCCTATGGGATGTAGTTTTTCTAGTGCATTAGCCAATATATTTCTTCACTCATATGAGAGAGAATTAAAAATGAACTTATTTGTGGTTTCCGTTACATTGATGACCTTTTAGTATTTAATTATGATAATTTTAAATCCATTTATAACTGCTATCCAGAAGAGCTTAAATTAAATAAAACTAATAATGAAATAAACAAATGCAACTTTTTAGATATGGAAATTGAAATATTAAATTCAGGAGTATCTGTTGGTATTTTTGACAAAAGAAAAGAATTTAAATTTAAAG
>BGPR01005005.1:57135-101271 GCA_013235015.1 Araneus ventricosus
TTTTTTTCTTTAATTTAATAAGAAAAATGAAATTTTTTTCTGTCCTATTAAAACAGAATAGGTTAATTAAAAAAATTAGATAAATACAATTCCTGCTTTTAATAACTGTAGACGCTGAAATTTTAAAATGCTTTTTTTATTTAACTAATTGCCCAAAATGATATTGTTTCACTAATATAAGTTTGTTATTATGACAGAATGATTATGTCTTCTTTAATTCTATAGCATATTAAGAATGTAGTTTGATGCTTTTATAATAAGTATTACTTTCTAAAGTTTTATTTCTTAAAAGAAGTAAATTGATGATCAACATGAATCTTAAATTTTGCATTGAAATTGCCATTTATTCAGGAAACGAATTTTTAACAAAGATACATTTAATTATAAGAATTGAACTGAAAGTTGCTCATTTTATGATATTTTATCTTTCAAAAATAAGCCTTGTTTAATTTAGCATGTTTATGTAACTTTAAAATGTACTTGCATCATTGTTTCAATAGAAGTTTTTTGGAATGCAAATGTTTTTTTTTTTCCCCCTATAGAAATTAAACATGGCATTATTAACTATATAGGACATCTATTAGTTAACTATATTTTTCTTTATTCTAAGCACATAATAATATATTCAGAATTGATGTTTTTTAATTGGCTAATATTATTTTTCTGTATGTTTTTGCAATTTTTCTTTGGTTTATGATTTAATTATCAACCATAATTTATGTTCTTGGGATAGTGAAAATAAAACCTTTTAATAAAATAATGTTGCTATGAAATGTTGCAAAACTATATGATTTTTATTCCAGTAAATTTCTTATTTTTGAAAGTATTATTAAAAATTTTATATTTTACTGTAATTCAGATTACTCATTTACAGCATAAACCCTTTGCACTTGAAAAAGAAATCAGATGCAAAATTATTCACTGAATACCAGGACTCAATTTATTGTGTAGAGAAGAAAAAAAGACATAATCAAATAAGTTGATTTTTTACTACCGAGTAGGTACTTTTTTAAACTATCGAAGCAAAGAAAGATCAAATATGCACAGTCTAGAATGGTGCCTCAGAAGTAGACATCCAAGTGCAAAGGGTTAAATACCAAGAGGGGATTTAGGGAATTTTTATTTCTGAAAGTATTATTGGAAATTTTATATTGATTTTTTTCAAATTGATTTTTAGGGATTTCTTATTTTTGAAAGTATTATCGGAAATTTTATATTTTACTATAATTCAGATTACTCATTTACAGCTTTAATGATTTTCAGGGATTTCTTATTTTTGAAAGTATTATTAGAAATTTTATATTTTACTATAATTGAAATTACTCATTTACAGCTTTAAATACTAAAAGATTTTATTATTTCAGTTTTGAAATTGATTTGTAGGGAATTAAATTATTATTGAATAAAGGGAGAATTATAAAATGTAATAATTTTTGTTATACATGTTAATAAATCAGTATCTACATGCCTTAATTTCAAGCCATACCTATGGCAAGTATTGCATTTGTTAATTTTTTACCATTATTTATGCAGAACTTTGCATTATCAGTGTGAAATGAATAGAATTCATCTTCATGGGCATTAACATTGGGTAGTAACATTGAAAAGGAGCTAAAAACGGCAAATAAAAAAATACAGTCTGAATGGTGTTTACTAAATTTGTTTCATTTGTTGGTTGCGGATACATTATCTTCTGAAAGAACTATAAATGGTCGTATTGCAACAGCTGGGAGAATTACTGGCCACTCATTCATCTGTAGCTTGTTCTAAATTTAAAGATATCCGGATTAAATCACTTAGCATTCAAGAGGAAAAAATTAATCCAAGATTTCTCAACATGATGGAATAACACATTTTATATGTTAGAACGTTTAAAAGAACAAAAAGGTTTAGTGTCCTTCTATGGAATAGAATATGGAGACATAAATTATTTAACTGGAAATCGATGGATGCTTGTAAAAAAACTTTTAAATTTATTAAAGCCTTTTGAAGAAATAAAAGAAGTTAGTTCTAGAAAATGCTCAATTTCTGTGGTCATAATAACTGATGTTTAAACTTTGAAATGATGCCTCTCCAATTCGAAGACCATTGTGTATGTTTTAGAACCGTAAAATATGTTCTTATATCAAATTTAGATAGACGATTTACATCCTTCATAAGTATTGAGAATTTATGTGATTGCAATAGCCTCAGATCCTTGATTTAAACTAGCATTTTAAAATAAACTGGATGCTGAAGAATTAAGTGTTAAAAGAAAACTCATTTCGTTTATGGAAATTATGGACATCAATTTTATAGTTAGAAAAAATAACTTCATATTTTAGAATCACTGATGAGAAACCCTCTTTATTTTGGATTTCTTGACAAAAAAATTTTATTATTCCAAAACATGGCAATGGCAAATACAGAAAATTCAATGGATAGATTAAAATTCTGTTGTAAATTCCTAATTTTCTTAAGAACTTCTAATAGCTAGGATGTGGTGCCCACTTAATTGGGGGAAAGAAATTATCCTGAATTTAGTTGGCAAAAGGGTCGAATATGGAATTCTGACCAAGCATTTGTTTATCCCTTATAAATATCTGTTTCAACCTCCTTTCTGCCATAGAATTACAGTCGTGTGGTTTAAATTGCAAGTTTTTATTCGGGATTTTATAATTTTGTCTTCATGGCAAGTAGTTAAAAAAACAACTTCTGGAAAAATGTAAATGAAAGGTAACATGCTCAGTTTTGTATATTTATATGAATTCAATCAATTTTCCTTATCTCTGATCTGATGGATTTCAGTGGCGAATCCAGGATTTAGGTCTGGGGGCGGCTGAGGTCATAAAAATTTTGTATCGTCGTGATGAATCTCAAGCCTCATGGCTTATATAAACCCAAACACTGTAACTTTGCAGACTTTACTCGCCTGACAATAAGAATCATAAAAAAACACTACAATACCTTCAATAATTTAATGAAAAGTGCAATGAAGTAACTAGCCAAAAAATGTCCTCGACCGTGTCAATGCTGCAAGTACAACTGGAATGACTAGAAAAAATTTCGAACCTATCAAGCTAGAAAGCAATGTTGTCATGTTTTTATTATTAAGAAAAGGGAAATTAAGAACAAACAGTTGTAGTGATTTTAAATAAAATCAAGATTTCTGGCTTAGTTGGGGGGGGGCTAAAGCTCCATAGCCCCCCCTGGATTCACCACTGATTGTTTGTGACCTGCTGCAAGAAATCCTCTATCGCAAGATTTTCTGATTGAAATGTGCTATAATTCAAACCCTGTAAATTTTATCCTATTTGCTGCCAATAAATAAGCCACACTCTACCAAAATGGTTAAACATTCAAGACAAAAAATTTTAATGCAAGCAAATTCGGAGGGGCCGGGGGTTGAATTTGTAGAAGTATGGAGTTTTTAGATGTGAATTACTAGCGCCACACTTGCCATTGAGGCAAGTGAATATTTTTTTGGTGCTCAATATTTAAAAGTTATTAAGATAGTTAATCTATAATTTAAGGCTTTAAATATATATTATAAGAATAAAATAATTTGTAAGTAATAACACATTCTTGTTCTGAGTTCTTCAGATAGAGACTTGATTTAATGTTTTTTTTTTTTCTGTATTTTAACTTGCTTTGTCTCGATATTTCAGATTAATAAGATTTACTGAAGTGCAATGATTGAAAATTAAATCATCCATGAAAAATATTTTTCACATTGTGTCTTTAAAAAAAAAATCATATACTTATTCATTTGTTTGAATTGAGTATGTTATGTAAGAAATTTAAAAATTAAAATAATCAATCCTTCCAGAAACTAGTAATTTTTAATTATTGAATAGGTAGTGTATGCATCATCCATTGACTGAGCTTTTTTTATTATTAGGACCACCTTAAGTCATCACATTATCAAGTTCTTCCTTCTCATTAAAAAATTGATTTAGTTCTTCGTGTTAACCAGTTATAAGCTCTGTTCGAAAAGTTCTGAAGAAAGCAAAGAGACAGAAGGAACCACAAGTATATTGATGCTATCAATGAATTCAGGAACTTTGAGTGAAGCTCTATAACCTAGTGCAAGTATTTTTGCATCATATTGAGCACTTGTGGTAAGTTATTTTTATTGAATAATTTATTATTTTTATTTTTCTTGCTTCTTTAAGTTCCTAGCAGTGTATTTTTAAAAAAGTATTTACCATTGAAATTGAGAAATATAATGTGATGCATATGATCAAATTGTATTACACACACACACATATATATCATATTTCATGCTGTTCAATTACATCCTGAAACAACCTATAAAACTGCAGTTCTTTTTGTTTCTAAGTTTGCAACTTCTGTTGCTTAAAGTGCTCTCAAAATTGATTTTTATTTTGTTACGTAATATTGGCAAGAAGTGGTGTGCTTCCAATGTGATGTCTACAAAACATCCGTTCTCTATGAGCTTAACCTTTCTAATCTCAAGTAACCTTTGTTTAAAATCTCATTTAGTCGCCCATTTTGGAGAAAAACCTTACAATTGTGAAGTCTGCAGTAAAGCATTCACTCAAGTAAGTAGTTTGAAAACACATTAGATGAAAGAATTAGATGAACTGATTAGAAGAATTATATGAAAGACATCATATGAAAGGAAAACCATATAATTGTGAAGTATACACTAAGGCATTCACTCAAAGTAGTAAATTCAGATCCCATTTACTCACTCATTCTAGAGAAAATTCTTACACTTGTGAAGTCTGTGGTAAAGCTTTCACTCAGTAAGTTCATTCACACTGAAAAGCACCACAACGTGCATAGAAACAGATATAACACCGTAAATAACAATTTTTCTTTCTTTCTCGAATTTGCAAAATACAAAGAGAAAGTGCTTTATTTTTCAAACTGTTCAACTTTGAGATTTTTTGAGGAATCTTCATGTTTTGGAGCTCGAGAAATAGCCTTCTCTTCCCCTCAAAAGTTTGGAATTATGTCTGTGTATTTATGAACATGATCATTCAAAAACAAGCCAGCTAGAGGAATGAAATTTGTTTCAAGGTCTTAACACCAAAATTGTGAATCCTGTATCAAGTTTTGGACAAAATCTATCAAATTGAATTCTGTCTGTCTGTCCATCCATGTGCATTTTTGTTTGATTTGAGTCATGCGTATTAAGGGGGAATGTTGTTATTTTCGCTAGAAATAAAACAAGAGTAGATTTCATTTTTATTTAAACTTGATGTTCAGTCGCAGTTGTCTAAATCCTTATAAATGAAAGTAAGGCACATAGCAAAAATTTATTTAAAAATTTCTTATTATTTTTAATTAATTAATAATTTCTTAATTAAAATTACTTTATTAAAAATATGATCTTCATCAATTAAAAAATATAATTATTGTTTGTCTAACAATTCAAAATTAATTAAAAAGGGCCTAATTTAAGTTACAAAGAAATCATCACTATGTAGAGAAAAGCATTAAGTTACAGCACCCCCATGTGATTTAACATGAGTTACTACTGGTGCTAATAATTGTTCCTATGTAACAGAATTAATTGTTATATCACTACATTCATTTTAAAGTTTTTCCACAAGTGTTTCATGTTATCCCAAACAAACAATTACTTCACATATTACAAGAATTACTTTTGGCATTAAAGTGGTTTGCACAAAAACAAAGATTTGTTGAACGTTTGCAAATATAAAGAAATTTCTGCATGTGTGCAAATGACCAAAAAAAAAGTTGGTAAAAGGAAAGTTCACAAATTAGAATTTCATTAATATTCTTTTTATCTCTGTTAAGAGAACATGAATTCTTAAATTTCATATTCGAAAAAAATGTAACCTATTACATTTTAATTACTTCGTTTAATTTTGTCTTGAATTCAATGGAAAGATTCCATATCAAATTTCATCTTCCTGGGTAGTTGCATTTTCAAATCATCTTGTTCACAAACAGACAGACATAATTCCAAAATTGAAGGCTTTTTTTTTTTTTACACTGACTTAGGAATGCCAAAAATGTGGAGATTTATGAAACTCTGGAGATCTTTTTTTACAAGTATTACTGAGTATGTAACAATATGATCTGCACTTGTATTAAAGTTCCAAGTGTAATTTGAATATTTTAGGAAATGAATCTTAACTGTATTCAACTGAAATTTTTGTATAAGCTGCCCTATATATCTCGCCTGTTAATTATAAAAGAAAAATTGTGCTATGTTGTGCACATGCACAGTATAAAATTTTTTACTACAAATACTTGTATCTCCATGAATGTTCAAAGTAATTACTACAAATTGTAAAATAATGCTTTGCTAACGTATTGACATATATTCTGTAAGTGTTGTATAATTTGTTTGAAAACTCTGCATGTTATAAGCAAAAAACATGTGGGAAAATTTGTGAGTTTTTAAGAAAACTCGCATCTTACTGGATATCTTACAGACAGCTTCGGCCAGGACAGGGCATTCCTATGCTACATATCTTACCGGATATACATGCTAATTTTATGAAAATGCATGTAAGCAATATGCATAGCCAACAACATCAGTGGTGAAACTTGTAAATCATTATCAGCTTTCTGTGAAACAGGGAGAGCCGAAATCATTTTTCAATTGGTTCCTATTTTTCATTAGTGTCTGGTTGGTCCCCTTGTGATTGAATTTTTACTGTAAAATGTGAATTCAATCTTATTCATATGTATATATATAGTAAATAGCATCATTTATTTATATATAATATATATATAACGATAGCATTCTAGATGTGAGTGGGCCCTCATTGAATCCTTGCAAATACTATTTTCAGACGCAGTCTGCCACTGTTCACTGGAAGTATTGTGGTGCTGAGAAATGTCTCATAATACGGAAGAATGCCAATCTGTTTTTTCTAAGCTGGTATTGTAAGTTTGTCCACAACATCGTTGGTTGAATACACACAGGCATGGAAAAAATTTCTGAAAATAGGCATGTTACAATGAAGATACCACATTCAACCAAGATACATGAAAAAGAATACTTGGACATACCAATTCAGGGACAATTAAATGGGAATCCTCAAGCTTGTGAAATATCTGCAATGGCTTTTAGAGACAAAGGTAATTCAACCCACAAAGATAAGAAGACTCACCTATGCAATGTGTGCGGTTCAGTATACTGCTCAGAACAAAGCCTTTTGAATCATTTGTTTGTACATTCGAATCAACAAAATAGTGTATGTGAAGAATGTGGGAGAACTTTCTGTGAAAGAAGAAACTTAATGCGTCATATACGTATTCATACAAGTGAGAAATCGTTTATTTGTGAAGTCTGCAGAAAATCATTCAGAGATAAATGGACTTTAAAATCACATTTTCGCACTCATACGAAAGAAAAACCTTATTCATGTGATATCTGCAGTAAAGCATTCAATTGGAAAGTTAATTTAAGGAGCCATTTACGTATTCACACAGATGACAAACCTTATGTTTGTGAAGTGTGCAGTGAAAGATTCGCTTTTGGAAATGCTTTAAAACGCCATTTACGGACTCATACTAAAGAAAAACCTTATGCTTGTGATGTTTGCAGTAAAGCATTTGCTGAAGGTGGTACCTTAAAATTACATTTACGTATTCATACAAAAGAAAAACATTATTTTTGTGATGTGTGCAGTAAAGCATTTACTCGAAATAATGATTTAAAACGCCATTTACGGACTCATACTAAAGAGAAACCTTATGTTTGTGAAGTCTGTGGTAAAGAATTCATTCAAAGAGCTCATTTGAAAAAACATTTGGGTGTTCATACAACATAAAAAAACAATATGTTTGTGAAATCGTATCACCATATGTTGTGGTTTGACACTACATTTATGTATGCATACTAAGAGTTATCATTTTCTTGTAAAGTTGGTTGTAAAACTTTTGCTGAAAGCAATAATTTAGAAATACATTTACACATCCCTACAATGGAAAAACCATATGTTTGTGAAGCTTGTAATAGTGGTTGTTTAAAATCCCATTCATGTACTCGTGCTAAAGAAAAACCTTTGGTTTTTGTTTTTGAAGTTAGCAATAAATCATTCTCTAGCAAAAGTAGCTTGAGATCCTATTCATTTTATCCTAGAAATGGGGAACCTTATTGATATAAAATACGCTTCAAAAATTTTAAGACAAAATGCAATTTATAACAACATTAACCTATTCACATAAAAAAGAGATGCCTAATGAATGTGATAATTGTGGCAAATTTTCATCCAAAAGTATTTTTGAAACATATTTATGTCCGCTCATGAGAATGAAAAATTTGTTAATAATATATGCGATAAATTTTTTCCTGACCCTCGAGTGAAAAGAAAGAATTTTGTTTTCGTCACAAGAAATAAAATTCCTTTGAAATGATAAATATATACAAAATGTTTTTTCAATGCAACCCCATATCAATGATTTCATTATTTGCAGAAATATTTCTATTAATATGGTGTTGGCAGTTTAGTTATAACCAATACAGGAAGGAAGTGAAGTACTTGTATAATTTCATAACTGAATAATTTTCAGGTTGTTAATTGCAAGGTATTAGTTCATTGCCAGAATAGTAGTACTTTCTCTTAAGCTTGTGGATAAGACAGCCCTACATGTTTCAAACCCATATCTGGGTACTATGTAGTTAGTGGTTTTCCACGATTCTTTTATTATTTTCTTAACGATGGAGACTAGCAAAATGCTGTCTGGGGTTTGCATAAAACCTTTTCCGCTGTAGAAGTGAAATAGAACTTTCATGTAGAATACAAGAAGAGTGCTTCGAAGAGGAATACTATTTGCACTGCATTTGGTTTGATGACATGAACATGCTCTCTGATATGTGCCAAGAATTTATTTACCGATGACTCATTTTCAGAATAAAAAAGGGCAACCATATGGAACATTTGTGAAACTGCTGAACTTTCTCTGTTTTAAAATCTTATAATCAGATCTACTCTTATATTTGGTTTATTTCCCGTTTTTATGAAGCAATTCTTTTTTCCAACTAATTTGTGCCCACCCTGTACTTGACTGTAGACAGTCATTTCAAGTGTTGTGATCCATTATAATAAATTCTAAATAAATGTTATCAGCAGATTTATTGATTTAAATGGTTGATTATCCAATTTAGTATACATTGTTGCAGTATGATATAGCGCTGACATTAAAAAATATATATTACATGTATATAATTTAACCCTCCATTTTCCACAATATCCAATAGATACACATGTAATCTGCTTCTATTAGCTGTTTTTAATGATTACTATTTGAATTATTTTTTGCAGAAAATTCATTTACATTTAAATTACGACTTTTAATAATGAGCCCAAGTATTTTTGTTAATCTAGAAATATTGACTTCAATTGTTTGTCGAAAAGAATTATAACTAATTTTTCTTCTAAATCCACATTTTAGAAGTATTATTGATTCTTATATTATTAATATTTATACTATTGTGTTTAATTTTAAAAATCTATGCATGTAGAAGATTAAGTTTAGTTAGATACTCTGCGACAAAGCAAAAAAGATTTTTTGGGGACAGAAGCTTGTAATTTTGAGACGTGGCTAGATCACGGGAACGCCATCTGTAAACAACACTCCCTCTCCGAACTTCACACAAAAGTTGGAGGATATTTAAATCTGATGGATTCAAAATGCACCTACGCGACGATTTGTAGTGGGACTAGGACTCGAATCTGGAATTCGTCCGTCCCAAAGCCAGGATTCTACCACCAGACCATAGCAGTCTCTCCTTCTATAGAAAATTAGCACAGTGAAATTATAATTTTACAATTCAGTGAATTATATAAACGGGCGTTACAAATCTTTTTCTAATTGTTAAGCTTCAAAATTTATTTAAAAAATACACGATCGGTTCTGTTAATTCCTTTTTGATATTTGATAAAAAAAAATCTTTTTAAACCAATAGGAGTATTCTCACATGTTTAAGTAATATGGCCTGTTTTATGTTTAGCAATGTAGTATTGTCAAAAGAATCAAGTTTCTGTTAACCAATTAGTATGCAAATTTGATACATATCCACAATCTAATTATTGAGTTTGGATGTGTAAATTCATACATCTAATATGTGGAATGAGTTTCCGTGTTCACATAAACACCAATAGACAAACAAACATAACAACCGGTTGATGGACTTTGTCTAAAATTATAGTATAAAAACCATATGCCACAGTATCTAGATCGTTGCTTTTTTTAGGTATTGTGTTCACCAAGGCACAAACATACTTCCTCTATATGGATTTTGACCAAAATTTGACAGAAGTCTAGAATTTTTATGGAAAGACTCCATACCAAATTTCATCTTCATACATAACTGAATTTTTGAATTATCGAAATTTTTATGTCATTTCTTCACCACCTCAGGAAGCTTGAAAATCTGGCTATTTATCGAACTCTCTAAGTAAATTTTTTCCACAATTACAATACATTTTTATGTACTTCGTATTTCGAAACAAAATTTTTTTAATAACGCAGTTTAATAAAATATTATTGATAAAATTAATGATAACAAAGATTGTTGATGATAATAATGATTAAGATTAATGATTGATAAAAAAATTTTGATTTGTCTTAAAGATTATAAGTACAAATCAACATGTTATATCATTTCACGTCTTGCCAGGGTAAAGTAAGCTAAAATACCTGGGTAATAGTAAGCTGTAAATTATTTCCTTTTTGTTAAACATGCTTTTTTAACAAATTTTTTTCTTGACATGTCATTATGTTGTGAAAGTCCAAATAAAGCTATTTCAGCACTAAACAGGCCATTGTGGTAACCCTGCAACCCACTTCTTTTACAGATGCAGAGGAACTTCCCTTGCCATTCCCGAGATTGCCTTTGGCTGTTTCAGTCATTGGTTCCACAAACAGTTTTGTTAAAAAGATAATCTGTATATGTTGTTATGTATGTTGAAGTATGTTGTTTAAGTTCCCTAAGTTAGCATCGAAATTTACAGAAAGGAGAAACCTTTCTTATACATTCAATTTTTATGTAATCCTAGACTTTTATTTTTGAACAAAGAGCTTCTTCTCTTTAACTTAATGAATGAAAAATATCAAGTTTATAATTGACTTTCAAGCTGAATTGAGGAAGTTTAAAAAAGTACCTAACTATCGACTTTCACTACGAATTTTCATTTCCGACGAATTTTGTAAATTTTGATTTTAAATTGCAGACTTTTTTTTTTTCATAATTAAGTGCAAGGGGAAAAAAAAAATGAATGTGGTTTTAAGACACTTAAATCCATGGTTCAAATAATGCAGTATTTTTCAAAAAGATTACTTTGAATGTATCTGGTTCTCAATTCGTAATAACTTCTTCAAGGTGTTGCAATTTTTAACCACTGGATAAGGTATGGCAAGATACAACTGCTTCCAATGATTATTCATCAGAGATATGCGAAAATCGATCTGACGAATTTCGAAAATTAACAATAGGGTTTGTTGCACACTCAAATAAGACAGCACTTCAAAGGGAAACATTTCATAATGCACTTAGAGCAGAAAGTGATTTGAGCAACAATTCGATTGGGAACACTCACATATGCGATGTGTGTTGGTTTTGAATGTGGGGTAAGACAACAATTTTTGAAGCATTTGCGAGTTTATTCGAATAAAAAAAAAAGAGTGTATGTGAAGAATTTGGGAGAACTTTCAGCAACAGAAGTGGATTAAAGCGCAATTTACTTAGTCATACAAAGGAAAAACCGTATATTTGCAATGTCTGCAGCATATGATTCAGACATTCAACGAGTTTGAAATCACATTCTCTTATTCATAAGAAAGAACAACCTTATACCTCTTATGTGTGCAGTAAAGCATTCATTAGTAGTCATTGTTTAAAGACTCATTTACGTATGCATAGAAAAGAAAGACCTTATGTCTGTGAAGTGTGCAGTAAAAGATTTACTCAAATGGCTCATTTAATATCCCATTTACTTACTCATTCTGATAAAAAACATTACTCTTGTGAAGTCTGCAGTAAAGAATTTACTCACAGAAGTAGTTGGAAAACACATTTGCGTGTTCGTACAAAAGAAAAACCTTACATATGTGAAGTGTGTAGTAAAACATTTGCTCGAAGTGTTCATTTAAAATCCCATTTACTTGCTCATTCTGATGAAAAACCTTACCCTTGCGAAGTCTGCGGTAAAGTATTCACTCGAAGTGATAAGTTAAAATATCATTTACTCACTCATTCTAAAGAAAAACCTTATGCTTGTGAAGTGTGCAGTAAATCATTCACTCGAAGTGATAATTTGAAATCTCATTTACTCACCCATTCTGAAGAAAAACCTTACACTTCTAAAGTTTGCTTTAAAGAATTCTCTGGTAATAGTAGCTTGAAATTGCATTCATTTATTCATGCAAATGAGAAGCTTTATTCGTGTTAAATATGCATGAAAAAATTTAAGCAGAAATACCATTTGTAATAGCAATAAACGACTCGTAGGAAATGGAAGGTTCACGAATGTGATACTTGTTTCAAAGCTTTTGCACAAAGGTGTAGTTTATTTGATTATGTGTCCCTTAATGAGAAAGGAACAATCTGAAAAAAAAATATGCACCTTAAAACTTGTCCAAGAATCTTAAGTAATAATGGCGAGATTTCTTTATTTTGAAAAGAAAAATCCTTAGAATAATAATTGAGCTCAGAATATATTAATCACCATGAATATCTTGATTATTTGCGGAAGTACACTTTATGTTTAAGAGTTTCTGGATACTTTCAAACTTACTCCTATATTCAAACTGCTCTTATACTTCGATCATGTTGAAGAATTCGTGTGAATTCTCATTTTACATTGAAGAATCTGTTACAAGAGTATTTCGGGAATCGAGCAGAAATCAATGAAGAAAATTATTTGGGCGTGCCCTGTTGAGTAGGAACCTTATAATGATTTATAACTGTCATGAATGAGTTTATTTGCTATGCCTAACACAGTAGAACCCCGGGAATCCGAAATTCCGGATAAATCAAACATCTTTTTTTAATTTTCTGAAAAAGTTTTACTAAAAAATGAAGGAAAAATAACAATTATGAATCAGCAACAAAGCTGTTTATTCCTGACTTAAAAGAAGTATTCGAATTGGTTTCTAAGAATGAATACAGCACCATAATTAGAAAAAAAAAATCAGATATCTTCTTTTTATCCTTAACTTGTTTGCCACTGTACTGTGCAAATCGCCATTTGTTCTTTCCAAACGCTTTCACAGAGCACCCAGAATCAATACTCTACTGCATTTGGTATGGATGTCCAGATGAATCTGTCGCATTTACAGCCATGAAATTCTGCACACAAGTAGTCGTAATGGTGACTCAATGCATCTCGAAGCCCAAATTTTATCTAGAATTTTTTTTATTTAATGTTTTGTGTTGTTTTGGGTAATTTTTCGCTCTGATATCTCAATAGCATCGTTTTTTATAATCTGAGGAAGTAAATAGATACACGATACAAACGATTTTCGAAAGAACAAACAATTTTCGTTCTAATGAAGTTTGTTTCGAACTTCTAACGTAATTCGCTGAATTTTGGGAAATTTTAAAAAAAATAGTCACTTTAAAAAAAGAAAGTATTCGAAATTCTTAAAATACTTGCATCCCCGACGTTCTAATAACAATTTCATTTTTTGAGTAATAAATGAAACATTTATCTCTGATTTAAAATGATAAAGGTTAGCAAATATTTTGTCTCCGATTTTAAATGAATTTATTTCTTGATGGGATCAGAGAATTTTTCTCGAATGAAGAACCATGCGGAAAAGGCCAGTTTCGCCCTGGCTGCGCCATCTGGCGGAAAAAAATTAGAGCGAGAGCAGAGAAGTAATTAATGATGCGAGTCATGATTTATTCCTTGTTTACGTTTCGCTCGGAATAATTTGAAATAATTTCGCTAGATGCAGTGGTTTAGTCGTAAATCAAGCAATGCCGGAACATTCTGATTTGTGTAATATTATTGGAGCGGAGGGCGGTATAATGGAGAGGGATACAGGGAGGGTATAATTAGGAAATCACTTCACAATATTTTTTTTACATTTCAAATGTGTAATTATTTCATCTAGGTATTGAAATCGTGAAATTATGAAATGCTAATACTGAAATAAAGGAAATTTTACAGATATATATTTTTATTTTTAACTAAACATAAACATTTTACATACTATACCTCAAAGCTTGATTATAATGAAGAAGTGGAAGTACGATTTTTATAAAACTGTAAAAACAAGCAAATATCCTATTTTGTGTATTAATATAACGTCCATGAATGTTAAAATTTTTTCCCGATTCTTAAATACGTCAGCATTTATATTACTTGAAAGCAGGGCCGACAGGAGGGGAGTGAGAACGGTGCGACCGCACAAGGCCCCGCGCTGCTGACGGATTTTACAAAATGAAAATGCTTTTTTGCGATTTGTTTGTTTTTATCCGACCATAGATGCAAAACATTGCAGAAACAAGATAATGCGAGTTATACGTTTTGATCTCTTCGGGAAATGGCTTAAGTCGATTTCAGGTGATAACATTCAATGCATACCTTGCTCCTGAGACAATTGCTTCAGGGGCTTCTGTGGAGATCCACATCTGTTCCCTTAATGGCCAGCAGAGAGTCTTTCCCAGGGCAGCTCTAGATGAATGTTTTATCTTTGGCTTATCTAGTTCTAAATTGAGAACACCTGTTCCCCTTGTGTTCAGCAGGATTGCTAAACAATGATGAATCACATATGCCAAAGGGGTTTCTTGTTTTTCTTGTAAAAAGTGTGGTTTTCCAGAATCTATGAATTCATCGTAGGTACTTGCTAAAAGGTATTCTGTTAAATCTATCCCTCCCACTATCAATTCATCGAGGACACACACTTTGTGGTGCACCGTTCTCATCTTTTCCTTATCTAGCTCTATGCTAAGCACATGTATTTCTCTTGTGCCCAGTAGGACTGCTAGGTGATGATGAGGCACATATCACAGGGGTTTTTCTCTTTTCTTGTTAAGTGTGGTTTTCCAGCATCTATAAATTCATCGTAGGTACTTGTTGAAAGGTAGTCTGTTACATCTATCCCTCAGAGTTTAACCAATAGCAGTGAATAGAAAATATTGATAATCTGGAATATTATTTGGATTGTTTGAAACACTATGGACAACACAATGAGTCTTCTCGGCAGCTTAATTTTCTCGTTCGCATTCAGAATACAGTGAATACAGCAAAATAAAATATTCTGCAATTGTTTTTGTAGACAAATTTCAGATATGCTTTTTTTATCTCTTTTTTAGAGTTATTTTTCCCCTTTGTTTCTGTAGTACAATATTTTTGCTATTTGTTATTATTGAATACATTTCAGATAAAATATTTTTTTTTTATTTATTAGCAAACGACAATTGGTGTTTTCTATTCTTTTACACGGTGCATTTTTCATTTTAAAATGTTACTTATTTGGAATCTTTTTATTATTTAGACAAACTACATATCAAAATCATTTGGATAAATTTTAAAATATACGAAGCATTTTGAAGATTGATACAATTTAAATATTCTAAAACCGAAACTATCAGTAGGTTGTGAATAATTGTAGATAAGTTTGTGATCAGGTGATTCTATTTTTTAGTTTTATCTTTTTGGTCTATTTGTTATTAAATATGAAGAAATAATGAGTCTAACTTTTAAGAATTATTTCATAATCCAAGTTAAAAGAAAATCTCATTCATATGGTATGAAATTTTATTTCAATACTGCAATCGTAAATCGACAGAAAAATTGAAAGGGCGAGAGGGACTTTCTCAATTGACTGCATGGTTAAAAATTATTTAAAGTTTCTAGATATTTCATATTTTGAAACTCTAATTGAACCTGTTTTCTCATTTTATAATTCTAATTTTAGCACTGAAAGTTTTCAAACTGAACTGTTTTTAATATTTCCTCACAAAAGCAGGAAGACAACACATGTTTCTACAACATGTGTTCGCAAAAAATAATAGAAGATTTTTTTTTTTATTTAAAAAGGAATGCTTGCATTCAATTATCATATTCAAATAGCTGTTTCAAAATGTGAATGTCAAATTATTTAATTTGTACTTGCATCAAATAATCGAATCCTCTTCAGTACCAACGACTGCACAACCTCTGCATTATTTAAAGTTACTTAATTTTATCTGAGTTTATACTTTTCTCTCCCTCTGAAATATATTTACAGTATTTATTATTAAATATTCAGTACTTTTTTGTCCTCGTTCTACAATAATGGAAGCACACACAAAAAAAATTGTGTGCTTTCATACTTGAATCAAAAAGTGTAAAAATATTTAAGATTTCTTTTGTTCAAAAAGTTTCTCGAGCAACCATGGGAGGTGGCCTGAGTGACCTTGGATTTCTTATCATCGAAAAATACACTTCTGATAAAATTAATTCGATGGAGTAATTGATGAATTTTCCTCCATGAAAGCTAGAAAAGTGCATGTTTAATCGAAATCCAATATAATTCGAACTATTATTTGTATAGTATAACACTACATTACTAAGTGTTGAATATTTGGATTATTTAACCTTCCAGCAGTCACACGTATTGTAGGAGAAACTTATATTGTGCATCGTATTACTTGCTTATATCGTACTTTTATAAATTTAAGTGTAATTTTTATTTATATAATATTTATTTAGTATGGAGCAATTAAATACAGATTACATAAATAAAAGTTGGATTCATTTTTGTAAAATAACACGATATAAATATATAATACGATGCACGATACAAGTACCTCATACATACGCGCGACTTCTGGAGGGTTAAATTTTTGCCTTTTAATAATTATTTTTGACTAATTAATAACTATTATTAAATTAACTTCATTAATGATTTCGGGTAGGGCAATTTTTTTAACGATTTTAGCATTAAAGTTTGTACGTTGGTCATATTAAATTTAAAAATTTTAATTATCAAAAATTATTTTTAAAATTATATTTCTTATATTCCTTATGCATAAATTATATTTATTTATTAATTACGTCCTTTTCCAATCTGAGCAATTTAATAATTACCAAAATGCAATAAATCATTATTTTGTTATATGAATTTTGTTGTAAGGCCCCGCAAATGGCCCTGCTTTAAAGGAAACACGATTAATGTGTGCGTGTGTCTACGTGTGTCATTCTGGGCCTATTTTTATTTTGTTGAAGTCTTTATACCACGAGCAACGCCGTGCGCGTACTGCTAGTATGGATATAAAATGAAAATGCACTACTGACCAAAAGTATTGCAAGAGCAGTGAAATGTGAAACATTTGGAGTTAATTTGAATGCAATGGTTCACAATGAGTTGTGGGAAATAGCGTTTTATAGAAAAGTTTTGGTCACAAGGACATTTTGGGGACCCTCCAAAAACTTATGAAAACGAAAATGTTTTGGGCTCTCCCCATTTCACAGGCAGCTGATAATGTTTTGAAGCTTTCATCAATCGTTTTGCTTCTTATGCACATTGCTTGCAGGCATTTTCGTGAAAATTGCAAGAATATTCGGAAAGATATAAAGGCTTGTTTAAAACATCCCAAATTTTTCGCATATTTTTTGCTTTTAGCATGCAAAATTTTCAGCCAAATTGTGCGAAACTTGCAGAATACTCGACAATATGTTAGAGAAAAATTGTATTGAAATTTGAAGTAAATATCTTGAATATTTGAGGAAATATGAATATTTGAATTAATACTTTTTAACTGCACACGCGCGAAACATAGGGTAAATTTTATTTCATGCCGTCGAAGCCAGATATCTGAGGCAGCTTATATAAAAATTCCAGTTCAATACCATTTAGATTTAGAAAGTTGTAGGCATTGCAGCCAGCAGAATTTCTGTTGTTCTTTAAGAGAAGCAAAATGATGAGGAATTTTCCCCAAATCAGTATTTTTGAGCTTGAATCTTCTAACAACAATATTGAATTTTATTGAGATAAAGTTGAATATTCTAAGTTCCCATTTGCACTAATGAATTAAATACATAATTAAAATTTCAATTTGACGATTAATACTCGGAATATTGAGCTCATCTACCACTCTCCCATTTCATTTAGCATTACCGAAAACAGACTTTCATTATAAAACATTTCATATTTTAAATTTAATTTTACAGTATATTTTTTGTTTTAATTTTGTTGATTAGCTTCGTTTTCATGAAATAAGCACTTATGAAAAGATAATTTGCCGAAAATTAAGTGCTTTGTATTAATAAATTAAAATAGTACCCATTTTTTTAGGTTAGTTTGGCAGTATTACCCCCATTCTGATCTGGCAACCCTGCTCTGGTGGCTGCTATACCTCTGTTCCCAGTTGAATGGTCAACTCAAGAAGTAATTGTGGTAGAGAGAAATTTCTCATAATAAGAAAGAGCGTCAATCTATAGTTTGTGCTGTGGGATTGTAAGTTTGTCCGCAGTGTCGCTGGTTGAATACGCCCAGGCATGGAAGAAAATATTTCCGAAAATAGGTATTCTACAGCGAAGATAGTACATTCAAACAAGATACATCTGCATGCACCTGTTGGGCATTTTGATGCACAATTAAATGAAAATCCTCAAGATTGTGAAATATCTGCAAAGGCTTTTAATGGCAAAGATAATTCGATGAAGTATACAACGGAGAACACCCACATATGCTATGTGTGTAATTTAGTATGCTCCTCAGAACAAAGTCTTTTGAAACATTTACCAGTTCATTCGAATCGAAATGAAATCGATGAACATGGAAGTGCATGTGAAGAAGGTGGGAGAACTTTCAGTGAAAGAATGAATTTAGTGCGGGACTTAAGTGTTAATACAAGCGTGAAATCGTTTATTTGCGAAGTGTGCGGAAAATCATTTAGAAATTCAAAGTCTTTGAAATCACACATTTGCACTCATACGAATAAAAAACCTCACGAGTGTAATGTGTGCAGTAAAGCATTCAGTTATAGATGTAATTTAAGGCGCCATTTACGTATTCACACAAACGAAAAACCTTATATTTGTGAAGTGTGCAATAAAGAATTCTCTCAAAGTGGTCATTTGAGATACCATGTACTCATTCATTTGGGAGAGAAACCTTACGCTTGTGAAGTCTGTGGAAAAAAATTCACTCAAAGATATGAATTGACCAAACATTTACGTGTTCATTCAAAAGTTAAAGCTTATGACTGTGATGTGTGCGGTAAAGCATTCAGAGATATTAGTTCTTTAAAGTTACATTTACGTATTCATACAAAAGAAAAACCTTATGTTTGTGAAGTATGCAGGAAAGCATTCTCTGTATTAATTACTTTAAAAAACCATTTACTCACTCATTCCAAAGAAAAGTCTTACATTTGTGAAGTCTGCTCGAAAGCTTTCAGTAGAAAAAGTGCTTTAAAATTGCATGTACTCACTCATTCTAAAGAAAAACCTTACACTTGTGAAGTATGCGGTGAAACTTTCTCGCAAAGTTATATTTTAAAAAATCATTTACTCACTCATTCTAAAGAAAAACCTTACGCTTGTGAAGTGTGCGGTAAAACATTCTTGCGAAGGAATTATGTAAAATCTCATTTACTCACTCATTCTAAAGAAAAACCTCACGCTTGTGAAGTGTGCAATAAAACTTACGCTAGAAGTGATAGTTTAAAATATCATTTACTCACTCATTCAAAAGAAAAACCTTATGCTTGTGAAGTGTGCAGTAAAGCATTCGCTCGAAATGGTGAATTAAAATCTCATTTACGCACTCATTCTAAAGAACGCCCTTACACCTGTGAAGTCTGCAGTAAAGCATTCAGCAAGGGTTTTAATTTAAAGATACATTTACGCATTCATAGAAAAGAAAAAACCTAAGCATTCACTGAAAGTTGTGCTTTGCAACTACATTTACTTACTTATACCGATGAAAAATTTTATACATCTGAACTATGCAAGAAAACATTTAAGAGAAGAATCACTCACTTAGGAAAGCGAAAAACCTAATTTTTGTGAAGTGTGTGGTAAAGCATTGATGAGCAGAAATAATTGAAAAAGTCATTTATGCTTTCACGCAGAAAAAAACAACCTTATTCTTGTAACGTTTGTTGTAAAGAATGTATTGAAAAGAGTTGTTTGAAATGATATTTACCTATTCGTACTGGAGATAGACACCTTATTCTTTTGAAGTCTGTGGTAAAATGTTCACTGTGCTACATTGAGATTACATTCACACATAAGAAAACCTGAAGAAAAACCTTGTGCCTGTGAATAATGCAGCAAATAAAACATTCAGTGATAGTAATGATTTAAAAATACATTCAAGTGCTTATACATAAAAAGAATCCCTATTGTTCTGTGAACCTTTGGCAAAACATTCACTTAAAGAACCGGATTGAGGTCCCATTTACGTAGAAGTATAAAAGAAAAACTTTAATAAAATTCGCAATAAAGTATTCCTTGATAAAAATAGCTTTAGATAGGCTTCATACAAATGAGAAACCTTATTTAAGTTAAAATAGATAGATTCCATAGATTTTAAAACTTAATTCTCATTTCTGCCCTTGTTTAAGACTTGGTCATGAAGACCACTATACACTCAACTGCCCTCTAACTAAAGAATATCACCCAAAAGAACCTGCAGCTCTACACCGAGTCCCCTGGTTTAAAAATCTGCAAAAAAACAAACAGTGAATGCCTGGACAAATTTTTTAGATTTTGTGAGGACCCGTGTAAACGGCTGAACCAGAGCTGAGTTTGCGTCACTTTTAATCAATTTGGTTTTAGCCTTCTGTAAATACTTTGGTCGTAGGGTAAAGTGTTATTGATTCGAGGAATTTTGTACCAGCTAGTCTTGTCGGTGTCGTCAGCTGTGGTGCATCAGATTTTTACTTTTTAATATGTTTGGGTTTTTATTTTGCTTTTCTGGATTCGTATTTTAGTTAGAACCATTTTTATTATGTGGATTGGAGGTTTAGTGGAGTTTATACATTCTTTATTTATGTTTTGTATTCAATTTTTAATATTTTTTACACCATAGACATTAGGTATACTTCACTCTGATCTTTAGCACTTTCATTTTATTACAAACGCAATTTTAATACGTCTGTAAAGCAGAAATCGTCTTTCTGCCATGGTTCCTGTCAGCCCCATAGGTTGCAGTTCTCGATATCCCACTGGATTCTGCTGGTTTGTGTTGACAGGTTATTGTGAGTTCGTGATAATGTATGCCAGGGTGGTTCAGTGTAAACGGTTTTTAAAATTTTTAAATTATTGTTGTTTTCTTTTTGAATTTTTATCAAATCTTTCGTATTTGAATGTTGTTTGAGTTTGGTTTTTGTGTTGGTAACTGCCTCTGTGGCCTTTTTAATTAATTCTATGTAATTAAATTTTCAGTTAATTTTTTGTGTATATATATGTAATAATCTCACTTAATTTTATTTCAAATTCTAATATTATATATTTTAAAGTCTATATATTTTAAAGTCTTAATGTATTCCAAAATCACTTTTCTTAAACTCCAGTTTTGTTCTATTTCCCGCCCTGGAGGTATATTAAATCTCTCGTTTTGGGATGTTTATTACTAAAAGAATATTTTAATCGTTTCCACGCGCACACAAATCGCGAAATCAGTGACTCCTTGACGCCATGCATTTTCCCTAAAACACTTACGTAATTTACTAAAAATAGCTATTATTCCCTTCACTTTGATCACGTGTCTATCTGTTAAATCCCTACCTGAGAAAAAGCAGGGATTTTCTCTTCTCTTTTGGTTTAAAAACTTCAACTGAGATGTACGTACCTTCCGTCACTCTCCCATAATAAAATGAAAATTAGAATATAACTCGGCCTGTTTTTTTATTTAACGACTACAACAACGAAAACATTTCATATATATATATATACAAAACAATCAAAAATTACCACAAAGATTCAAGACATCCAAATACAAACAGCGCGATAAAAATAAAAACATTAAACTTGAACCAAAGAAACACCGTGTAGTGTGAACACACAGTGTAGAAAACACTGAATATTATTATTTCCTCGCTTGTACGGGATTTTCCTGCTCATGACGGATCCTGGAACTTGTCATTTTGTTTTTATTAGTTTGTTCTCTTTTTCTAAAATATTGTTGTGTATTTTCCTTTTTTTAATATATATTTATATATGTATAGTAATTATTTTTTTAGATATAAAGTTAAAACCTATAATTCTAAAACTAAACAAATAACCAAATTTGTAAATATTGCAAAATCCTGATATATATATATTTGGTGCGTGTCCTGTTGCTGTGTTGTTTTAAACAACTGTCCTTGAATGGTTGTGAGATTGTTATGTATTACTTGCCTAAAAGGATTTTTATGTATATCATTGTATTTGTGAATTTTAATATATGTATGTGATTAATTACCACCCCTTTTTTGAGTGAAATCTGTAATCATTTTGAGATTTTTGTGTACCCTCCGGTCCGTGAAAAGTCCTTACACCCTTCTGGGTAGACTGGGTCGGGATGGGCGTGAAAAAAAAAATTAAATAAATTCATTGTACAGTAAGTTCAAAGTGAGCATGCATTTTTGGGGCACCCATTATTGTGTAATATTTGTCCATGAAATTATTACGCGTTTGACAAAGAGGAAGTGGCAAGATATGTATGAAGTTTACCACCATCTCTTATTTGAATTCTTTCAATAGTTAGACTGAGGCCCTTTTCGAAAATGAGGTGAGATTAATTGGATATCGCTTGTTAATTTGAACCATTCCTTACAACTCGCATTTACGTAAAGACGAATAATAATAATTAATTTTTTTAATTAATTTGTCTAAATGATTTGATTCCCTACCCTTCCTGCTTTTCCTCCTTCTGGTTTGCTTTTCTTTTTCGAATGCAGATGGCGCCATGGTTCTAGTCTTTTTTTACAAAGAAAAAAAAGGGGGGGAATTACTTATTTAGGCGTGAAGTTCGCGTTGGTTTGTAATAAAAGTGAGGACATTTTGTCTCTCTTCTAAGCGTGGGGTAAGTTTACTTTTATGAAGGCTGTTAAAATAATATAATATTTTATAATCAATATTATAAAATCAATCCTATTAGCGTTTTTATGTTAGTGTTTCGTTTCCCTTTTTCTTTTAAAATAATGCATATTAGATGGATTTTAACGTCATTATTGATTAAATGACCTTCTCTAAAAAGTTCGGGACACGGCCTCAAAAATCGGAACGGATGGCCACCGTAGACTCCCTCCTTCCAATTCAAAGTTCCATTTCAATTCTCATGAAATAATAACATGAGAAAAATATAAAACGCTTACCTTTTAAGTCAATTCTTCTTTCTTTAAACTCGTGAATCGATCAATGAAGCCGTCACAAAACGGCGTACTCCCAAACACAGAGAAAACAGGTCAGTTATAATTTTTTTTATTTGATATTATGTTATACAATATACATCCGTATTATAAATTAGAAGAAAGATAGCCTGCGATTTTTGTTCTTCGCAAATTGTTCTATTACCTTAGTAAAGTCAATTTCTACAGTATTTTCGATCTTCAAAACAGCAAGTGCAGAAAGCCTCTCTTGACACATACTATTTCTAAGGTATGATTTTAAAGATCTTAAGCATGAAAAAAACTTCTCGCACATGATGCATTTGAGACAGGTATCACAAGGAGAATTTAGATTAGTTTTGTCAATTATGGAAATATGTATATCACAGAGTTCCTTTTAAACAAGAAAATTGCATCTTTTCTTCAGTTCTGTTATCTCCGTGGATATTTCTGGCAAAGTGTCGATGTATTTTTTGTACATTTTCTGAAAAATTTGTATCTCTCCCTTTATTTTTTCGATATCAAGATCATATGTTTCAGAGACTTTTTGAATTGATGCAATTTTTATAATCTTTGATGGATTGGAAAATGTTACATCTTTTAGAGATTGAAAAATATTCAACTCAATTTCATTGAACCTTTCGTCTATTATGTTTAAAGCAGCATCTATAACTGGAAAAGCAATTTACGTTTGATAGAACGATTCAACACTTTGTGACATGCTGAAGGAACCGCCGCCTATTTCCGAAGACACCTTTCTAGAGCATGGAAGTTTCGGAGAAGTAAACGATTTTGCTTCACAAATATCGTTAACATATATCCACAGCTTTTCAAAAAAATCTTCACTTCGGAATTCATGCAAACATTCTTTTGTTGTATTAACCAGTTCTTTAACTGTTAAAAAAATTAGCGATTTTGATTGCAAAGCTTTTGAAAGCGTATCTGTAGCTTCCAAAACTCTTTGGATCAGAAGCAGACAAAAAATGAATTGGAAACTTTCGATATTATTCAGCAAAGCTTCAACTTGCGATCCATTTTTCGATGGATCGTTAATTTTGAACTTTGAAAAGTAGGGGGGGGGGCAAGGCCCCTTTACTTTTGAAAGTGAGGGGGCAGTTGCCCCCCTTGCCCCCGCCTATGTCAGAGATACACTAGAGAATAATTTTGTTTTATATCTTTTTAAAAAGAGCGCGCTACGAAAGCATGACCTTTGCTATTCTCCCAGCTCCTTTCGAAGAACTGTTAAGTTATAAGGGTTGCCATAAATGCCCAGTATTGATACGGGACGTTTGAGTAATAAATAAATAAAACATGAAAAAAGTGGGTGGGTAGTGGTTTATTTTACTCTGAAGAAAAAAATCAATAAAGTTTAAGCATTCTAATAAAAATGAACGCGTAGAATAATACAAAACATGCCAGACTAATCCTATATCCCAGTCATATTTTAAAAGTGATTTTACTTTCTTATTATATCATTTTCATCTTTCACATAATTATAAAATTGGGCCCAAGATATTTTAAAATTTTAATGACAAATCAAAATTGCTCCAGTTATCTCCACTGACAACCTGTTCCTTTCGACCGGCTATTGAGTTGACATGAGATAAAATATTCTCTCCACATTTGCATTGCGGTCTGGAATGGCAAATACATATTCGCAAAGCTTTATTAGATGTAACTTCTGATCAATATACTTTGAACTATCTGCAAAAAACTTCAGCCATTTCTCTTCCATATTCAATTTCATAGTTGCTTCGTAGTTTTGCTTGGTATTATTTATCTCTAAATAATCTTTTAAATATGCAAACTGGTTGAATAAATCTTTCTGCAAAAATCGTCTGCTGGTTGAGATCTTTCAGCAAACTAAGCTGATACTTTCATATCTCAAAGCTTCAAAGGGATTAAAGAGACTCTGTGATTTAGCTTTTTTGTGTACAGAAACCGAAAAATTGACTTCAATAAAATTATAAACACTTTTGCTTCGTTTTCAAGTACGAGATAAATAGAATTAATCTTTTATTTATATATTTTAAAAGTATTTATTTATTTAGCCATCATAGGCTTCATGTTCCTACTCAAAATGGTGCACAAAACATGAAAGCCGGCAGAAAAGAGTCACAAAACATAAAAAAAAACACAGTGACAGAAATCAAGAACAAACCATATACATAACAAACAAAAAATTTAGAAAAGAAAAGAAAAAAGTCAAAACTAAGACAATGCATAATAATATTACAATAATAATTTTAAAAAAAAATGCAATATCATATATTCAATGTATCAAAAGTTTCACACAAACAACTGTTTGAATTCGCCACTCTGTTTCACTAGAAAGCAGACTGAGCTCGCGTCAGAAAAACCGCACGTGTGGCCGGCCATGGTTTGGTAAGGCCGCTGAGGGAAACTGTCGCCGCGAGAAAACGGCGAATTACCGCCTCGTGTGGCTGTAGACTTAGAATTCGCCAAAAACCTTTTTTTTTTTTTTACTTCGTGTGCGCCAAACATTTCGCACTCAAAGCAAAAAGAGAAAGTTGTGTAGATCGATTCTCTTTTTTTTCTATTACATTGTTGATAATAATTGTAAGTTATTATGTAATATATTACGGATTTATATTTCAGAAAGTTAATGTCATTAAGTCATTTTAAAAATGTAATTGTACATATGTATATAATAATTTTAACATGCGTTTTATATTGGAGAATTCAGTAATTGAATTTGGTTTACTATGCCTAACATATCGTTTGTATTCGTGTCAGCCGTCACTAAAAAGTAGAAAATAAAATAAATAAAAAATTTGTTGCGTGGGCGCCTTATATTTTCGGCATATTTTCTTAAACAAATGGAATATTCCTAGAAGGTAAAGGCGCCCACGTTTTTATTCGAACCATGCATTTTATTGTAATCAGAAAAATTATTTTCAACTTTTGCGTTCATTTTTTTGCATGAATAAAAGCTTATACCTTTAAAAAATATATATTTATTTTATTCTAACCAATTTAGCTTGAAAAGGAGGAATTTTGGTTCGCTATATCCGAATTATTTGCTTTTGAAGTTCGTTAAAAGCAATTGAAAATACATCAGTGACATAAGAGTTCTGTTGGGTCCATTTGAAAAGTTCTTTATACCAGAGTTTGACTGTATTCCGAAGCTAAACTGAAAGTGCGTAAGTATGCGTGAAAGTCGAGAGGAGAACACTCCAGTTGGTTAATTCAATAAAATGGAATTGATGTGAGGAACAGAGAACACACATCTCGGTGGATTTGAAAGGGTGTTGACAGTTGTTTGATTATTATGTTAATTAGCAGAATACCCGGTCTTTTTAGTATCAAAATGTTGTAGGAAACTAGGAGTATACCGATTTATTTTCACTCTTGGAAAAATAATTCGTGCTAAAATGGAATGACTGAACCAAATTAATGACTGTTCTTGATATAAATTGTTAATAGTCTGTGAATATTCTATTTTTAAACTTATTTTAACGTTCTTCCAGTAATGTGTTCTAACAACAGCTCTTTGTCTGTATTCCTATTCGTGATGTGTTTAGTTTCTGTATATTTGTGTATAAAATTAATTTTGAAAAATACTAAAATTAGAATAAAAAAATGTATGGAAATGAAATTGGCGCGTCACTCAAAAGCTAATTTGTTGAACTTTAAGATGATATAAAAATAGTTTTTCTGAGATAATATTTTCGGAAGATATCGCGAAAAAAGGGCAAGATCTTGCTTAAATTTGAATGAACTGAAATTTTAATTAACTTTTGGGTTTTCAAAAGTCCACAGTGATCTTTCCCTAGTTTTGAAGAGCACGTGTGGCAAATTTCATCAAGATTAGACCAATAATCTAGATTTGTATAAGGAGTTACAGTTTCCATTCAAATATCAACACGAAGATGTATAAAAATTTAATTTTTTCACAAATTTTTAGAATTGAAAAAAATATGCAAGAATAAATTCTCTTATTTAAACGCGACAGATAATTTAATAAAGAATTTACACTATAAAGATTTTCTTAAAAAAATTTGCGATCATGAATCTTGAATTAAAAAAGGATTAGAGGATTTTTTTATCTACATTTTTCTTAATAGATGGAGCTAGGCTCATTGGTTTCTCCTTTGGTAACTAAATTTCTTGTTTAACGGCGCTATTTTTCGAAATGAGTGCGCGAGAACGGATATGGTTTTACATATCTGGAGGCAGATAGTAAGTCTTTTCTTTCCTTCTGCTTTTTAGCAATAAAGACAATTAAATTGTGCATTTGGATAATTTTTTGGAATCCCTTAAAGAAAAAGAATAAACCTGTGGTAATATGTTAGAATCCCTGCATGTGTGTGGCACCTTGAAAAAGTTTATGTGCCGGATTCTTTTTATATATTTCGACCTTGTTCACTTTTTTCATTATGCTTAGTAGTTTTCTGAATTTGTATAAGGAGCACACTCTCTATATAGGGCCTGTAAGGAATATCACTAGAGACAACCGTGTTAATGATTGTTTCTTCTGAACTGGAACAAATCGTTGCATCGCTGCAGTAATTTTAAAATAAATTTTATCCACTTGGTGATTCGTGTTGTCCCAACAGAGCAGTTGGTTCAACGATTTCAAGAAGAATTTCGGCATTAAATTCGTCTTCAGGAATTGCACCCCATATAAAATCGTTCTTTAAAAAATGGTTTGTTGATCAGTTGTAAACTTAAAGTAATTTCACTATGTGTATAAACCAGTGGTACGCAAACTGTGGGTCGCAACCCCTTTGGGGATCGCGAGAAAATTTTCGTGGGTCCCTAAATTCAAAGAAATTTCTTTTCAATAAAAAAAATGTAAGGCTTATCTTCAAAAACCTTTTTTTGCGACCCCTCTGGGGGTGGCGAAAAATTTTTACACTAAGTGAGGGGTCGGAAATGAAATTAGTTTGCGCACCACTGGTATAAAACCGAATTCTGCAGCCACTTAAAAAGTTTTCTTTAGAATTTTCAGTTTAATATTGAGAGATACGAAAAACAAAGATAAATAACATATTTTGTATTTGATTCAAATTTATGATAAACTTCATTAAATAACGTTGCATGGATAATGCCTAAATTGTACATGTTTCATTTTATCGTGAGAATTGCACTCCCATCGTATTATTTGCCGAAGAGTCTGGTCAATTTTTCTGTTTACTGTTTTCAGGTATACGTATACCTGAATAAACTAAACTGTATATAAAAGAAGTAAAGATATATTTAATGTACCTACTATCAATAAATATGTATAAATCGAGCATTATGAGTGTATTCATTCACTTAGAATCACTAGTGTTAAGTAAAATCTGGATTTTCTTTTTCTGTCGTTTATGCTGAGTGGGGCAGAGAGACATAGCAAATGGTTTTTGCCAATGACACAGAACAAGACAGCTCAAACCTGTACAGAGGGCAATGTTGATGTACCTCTCACTTTATTTAATACTAGCAATACCCGCACGGCGTTGCCCGTTGCATCACGACTTCAGCAAAATAAAAAAAAAAAGCCCACAATGACATAAAATAAAGTTCTGAAAACGAAATCGAAACAAAAAATGAATATATTATTGATTTTTGCCATTTATTTTTCTTAACGACAATGTCATGAACTGAAGATAAGTTTTAAAAAAGTAATGAAATTATAAAATTTGCCGCAAACGATGCTATTAGACTTTAAACCGAGTAAAAACAATTTTCATGATTCTCGGAGCAATCATCTGTTCGCCTGCTAAAATGGAGTAATAATTCAGTAAGGCTGAAGCAATAAAAGCTTCAGATCCTCTTTGTCTAGCCTTTGCCCTCGAAAATATGATGGATATTTCCATTTCATAAAACGTAATAAGCCATTGGCAGGAAGGTGCAAAAAGCATTGCACACCTTTAAATTTGTTTTATGTGTCTATTTTATTATATTGTTTATCATTGTCATTATTTTACTTTGATATTACTTAATTTTAGTATGAGTGAACTTAAAATTTTAAAAAATCATACTTTCACATCTTTATTATACTCATGTTTTGAGGTACAGTATACATAATATATATGCAAATTATGCTTTGTTTCAGTATTGACATTTCATTATTTCACGATTACAATGCCTAGATAAAATAATTACGCATTTGAAATGTAAAAAATATTTTATTGTGAAGTGATTCCCTAATTATACCCTCCCTATAACCCTCTCTCTCTCTCTCCCTCTCTCCAATAATATCACCCAGGTCAGAACGTTCCGGCACTGTTTAATTTACGACTAAACCTCTGCATCCATCGAAATGATTTCGACTTATTTCGAGCGAAACGTTAGCACGGAATAAATCACGGCTGACATGATTAATTATTATTTCCCTGCTCTCGTTCTAATTGTTTTTCCCGCCAAATGGCATGGCCAGGGTGAAACTGGCCTTTTCCTCATGGTTCTTTATTCGATTAAAACCCTCTGACCTCATCAAGAAATAAATTAATTAAAAATCGGAAAAAAGATATTTTAACCGTTTTTGTTATAAATCAGGGAGAAATGTTCCAGTTATTACCTCAAAAAATTTAAAAATGATAGCGTTATCAGAACGTCGGATGCAGGAGATTGAAATTCAAAAATAAAATTTTTTGTCAAAACTGACTAACTTTTAAAAATTTTTTTTCAAATTTTAGCGAATTACGTTAGAAGTTCAAAGCAGACTTCATTAGAACGAGAATTGTCTGCTCTTTCCGATGTTGTATCTTATTTCTTCCTACGATATTCAGAAACGATGGCATGAAGAAATTAGCACGGAAATCGCCCAAAACAACACAAAACATTAAATAAAAAATGTGCTAGATTAAATTTTAAAATTCAGACTTCGAGGTGCATTGAGTCGCCATTACGACAACCGGTGTGTCAAATTTTATGGCTGTAAGTGTGATAGATTCGTCTGGACATAGCACCCACGCAGACATTTCCTTTTATAAGTATATATAAATTTTAAAAACAGAATTTTATATGATCTTCTCAAAATTATCTTGAAAATTTTGTTATTACAGTAGACTCTCTAATGCCGACACATATGGGACCGGATACCTGTCGGATTATAGAGAGTGTCGGGACTATAGAAGGTCAATTGAAAAATCATGTACTGAAAGGGTGAAGGTTTCAAGTTTTAATAGGAAGTAATGACAAGTTCCAGCAGGTGCGTCGGACTAGTGGGAGTGTCGGATTAGAGAGAGTGTGCTGTATTTCGTTGTTATTTCTTCACTATAAACGCCAAGATCATTAATATTTACTTTATCTTTGGAATCATAAATAAGTTTCGAAAACAAACAAGCATTTCGATATTAGGAAGAAAAAATGTTAATATGCAGCATTTTACTTTTCAATAATGTAACCAAATATTTTTAGGAATATTGAAATACTGATAAAAGTTTGCAGTGAAAAGCGTTAAAATCAGAAATAATGTTTCCTCTAAAATCCCCATATTGTTGTATTTGGTTTTAAAACCTTTATCTGTAAAATATTTAGTTAGATTCTATTTTGCATTTTGAAGCAAAATGAGGACTATTTTGGGATTGCCTCGTAATTTTGAAACATTGCCAAATGATAGTACAGGCATCCGAATCGACACCCCCCTCTCCTAACTTCTACACTACACTAATTGAAAGACGTTTAAAACCGATGGATTTAATGTGTAACGGCCCACCAGATAGGTTGGGTTACCACCTATTTAGTGGAAATAGGTCTGGAACCCATGATGTTATCAAGTCATAATTTGCTGAAAATTGAGTGCTTGTATCAATTAATAAAAATTTTGCTTTTTTCTTTTAGGTTAGTTTGGCCGTATATAACTATTCTGATCTGGCAACCCTGCTCCGGTGTCGCACTCCTATCCTCTCCCCTATTTCCAGTTGAATGGTTCATCTCTCGAGGTGTTGAGGTGTAGAGAAATTTCTCACAATAGTGAAGAACGTCCATCTGCAGTTTGTGCGCAGGGATTGTAAGTTTGTCTAAAGCGTCGTTGGTAGAGTACTCATAAGAATGGAAGAAAATATTTCCGAAAATTGGCTTGCTACAGCACAGACAGCACATTCAAGCGAGATAATTCTGCCTGTACCAATTGGGGATTTTGATGCACAATTAAATGAGAATTCTGAAGTTTATGATATGTCTGAAACTGCTTTTAGAGACGAAAGTAATTCGATGGTGAATACAACGGAAAAGACCCACAAATGCAATATGTGTGGTTTAGTATATTCCTCAAATCGAGAACTGATGACACATTTACTAGTTCATTCGAATCAACAAAATAGTGTATGTGAAGAACGTGGGAGAACATTCAGTGAAAGAAGAAATTTAAACCTTCATTTACATATTCATGCAAGTGAGAAATCGTTTATTTGCGACGTTTGCGGGAAATCATTCAGAGATTCAGAGTGTTTGAGATTCCATTTTCGCACTCATACGAAAGAAAAACCTTATTCATGTGAAATCTGCAGTAAAGCATTCAGTTGGAAAGTTAATTTAAGGAGCCATTTACGTATTCACACAGAAGACAAACTTTATGTTTGTGAAGTGTGCAGTAAACGATTCACTCATAGTGGTAGTTTAAAATCTCATTTACTCATTCATTCTGAAGAAAAACCTTACGTATGTGTAGTCTGCGATAAATCATTCACTAAAAAATCTAATCTGAATAGACATTTACGTATTCATGAAATAGAAAAATCATTTTCTTGTAAAACGTGCAGTAAAACATTCAATCATAGTCATAATTTAAAGAGACATTTACGTGTTCACACAAAAGAAAAGCCTTATGTTTGTAAAGTGTGCTGTAAAACATTTGCTCAAATTGGTAGTTTAAAATCTCATTTACTCACTCATTCTCAAGAAAAACCTTACATTTGTGAAGTCTGCAGTAAAGCTTTCAGCAAGGGTTGCAATTTAAAAAGACATTTACGTATTCACACAAACGAAAAACCTTATATTTGTGAAGTGTGCAGTAAAACATTTGCTGATAGTGGTAATTTAAAATCTCATTCACTCACTCACTCTAGAGAAAAAAATTTACTCGTGTGAAGTCTGCAGTAAAGCATTCAGCGGTAGTTGTTATTTAAAGAAACACAAAAGAAAGTATTACACAAAAAAATAAATAAAAGTATTCACACAAAAGAAAAACCTTGTTTTTGAAGTGTGTTATAAAACATTCGCTAGAAGTGTTGTTTTAAAATCTCATTTTAGTCACTACTTCTATTGAAAAATTTTATGCATGTGAAATTTGCGGTAAACCATTCACTCAAGTTAAGTGCTTTAAAACGAAATTTACGGACTCGTACTAAAGAAAGCACTCGGTATGTGATCAGGAAGACACATTTACGCATTCACACAAAGGAAAAGCCTTATGTTTGTGGCAAGACGTTCATTTAGGGAAGTAACTTGAAAACACATTTACGCATTCACACAAAGAAATAACCATATGCTCGTGATGTCTATGATTAACCATTCAAGGACAGGAGTGATTTTAAAAAAGACATCGAACACTCACGCATAGGAGGAACCTCATGAAATGCATGGTGGCAAATTTTAAACCTACGAAGGTAGTTTTATAGGTAGCTATCTATTGACATATTATGTGTAATAATATATTTATTATATTAGATACTATTTTATACATTATATATATTGACGTAAGAAAGATATATATTCCTAAGGAAAGAGGCTTCATAATGAATCTCGTAGAGGAAGGAGGATTTTTCTTGTCTTATTCCTTAGAATTGATAATTGTATGCAGCGGAAATATTTTATCAAAGCTTGATACTATGCTATGTGGCATCAGAGAAGAAACAGTGCGCTAGGATAGGCAATACTTAAGAATGCAATGATATCAACCATAATGAATTCATAATATATTTTCTTGTTTTGGTGATCCTTTAACCCTTTCAGACCGAACCCGCACGATCGTGCGGGTTAGACATTGGGTAGCATTTCTGCTTCCTGGAGAGTTGTATTTAATAAATGCCGGATAGTAACGACTGTTCTAGTTTCCAGAATATCAATAGTATCTAGTTTTCTCAAAAGACGGTAGAGACAGTTCAAATTTCAATTATAATCGCGTTAAATCTGTTTGAAAAAAAATCGCGCTAAACATTAGAATTATTTATCTGTCGCAATTAGCTAATTATTAATACATATTTAATTGCTTAGATACCAATTGTTAATTTAATGTCGAAATAAATGAAAAATAGGAAAAAATGTTAGTTAAGAGTTAATATAATTACCCTTTAGGCGTAATATTTGTTCACCCGCACGATCGTGCGGGTTCGGCTTTATTTGAGCTCACTGTCCGAAAATCGACTTCCTTTCTGTAGGGTCTTCTCGCGTGACCCTATGCACACCTCGTTGTTTTCTTTTGTCTATATCACTAAGTAACGGCCTTAAGACTTGAAATGAGTACTATATTAAGAAAATAAAATTTTAACTTAAAAAATGCATGGTTCATCTCCTATTCCATAAAAATGAAATATTTTACATATAAACAATTTTTTTCTGCTTTTAGCTTTTTTTCAAGAGTTTCACGAAATATATCCCACCGCCTCCAACGATTTTCAGTATTCCTCGAGAAACTTCCGCAAATCACATCGTCGTTTTTACCGTATCAGCACTCAAATGTGACAAGCTCTTTCAAAGTATTTTGAAGGATGTCTGAAAGCTTCTAAACATAGGGGTTTACTCACAGAAAGTTCCACACTGGGATTTCAGTCTATCATTGAAATCTTATCATCCTCCTTAGTTTACTATTGGGGAAGCAGGAAGAATTTGGTGTACATGTGTTTGTAATTATTCAGTCCGGACAAAGAAACTAGGTACAAAAGCAGTCAAAATTGACGCTATGATCAGCGATCACGTAAGTACATCTGGAAATGCCGACTGTCCTAATGACCGTGATAAATGATGCGTGGTCCTTCCTTGAATGTAATCAGTATAGGAAAGGATTTTCCCACAATAAACATAGCCGGAGGAAATACAGGGAGATTTTCTAAAGCAGCAGGGGATTGAAGGGGGCCATCCGACATTTCGTGAAGGCGCTGCAATTTCTATTGTGCCAGAAAGAATGGAAAGCGAACAACCAGATACTGCATGATCCGCGAGGTTTCATTTGCCTTCTAAAAATACAAGAGTATCCCTATTTCAGAAGTTTCGCTGCATATAAATTCAGGTACAGCATTTTTTTAAATATACATGTATATTTTTGAAAAAAAAATTCTATGTTATAGATTTTTATTTTTCTATTCTATGAAATATATAAATTATTTTATTAGTACAAGTATTAATTTTAAAATACTAGTTACAGGTAATTTAAATTAAACCTGGTTAGAATAACTTATATAGTAATTATTCAAGTAACTTTTGTTCTGAGTGTGAGAAATATGATGTATATTTATGTTTATCAAAACCTAAGAACTGTTCCAAAAATTTTCATTGTAAAAAAGTTTAGTCATTAAAATTGTAATTTCCTTATTTACATATATCTTTTTTCTTATAAATTATAAATTGTTTATTACGATGATTAAATATTTGTTTCTTTGAGTAATTAATATTCAATGAAAACTAAATTTTGAAAAAATAAATTAGGTGAAGCTTATATACATAATGCCTAACCCGCACGATCGTTAGGGTTCACGTTGACAAAGAAAAAGCCTAACCTGCACGATTGTACGGGTTCCCGTTGACACAGAAAAAGCCTAACCCGCACGATTGTACGGGTGCGCTCCTGCGTTTGAGGGACATGCTAGATTTTTAAAATCATTTTTTACAGTACCAGTAGGAGGATCCAAGGCTACCTATAAACTAAAAAAAAATTAAATTTAAGGATGAAAATATGTCCGGTCTTAAAGGGTTAAGAAAGGTCATCGTTAATGGATTAACTTAAGCATCTCAATTCCTGCAGTGGGAATCAGAATCTCCAAAGGCCATTTATATTTACGAACAAAGAGAACTTAATGGTTTTTTGAAATGTAACGGACCTGAAAATGATTTTCTTTCAGTTTTTAACCCTCTGTCTGTATATCCACGGGTTGGAAGTTCGTCTGTTTTCTGTTGGATCCTGCGATTTTCGCAAGCTAATGGGTTTACTTGGTACTTTTAAAACGTTGAATCATATTATGCTAATATAGCCCTGCATGTAAATAACAATTAGCCTTTTTAAATGGTATTGTTTTAAAACTTTGCATATAAATAGTAATTAAAAAAAAATTATGCAGTCAGAGGGGTTAATTCTTCAACTGATGTTTGTTCATTAGTTCAGCTGAAAATCATAGAACCGGCCACAGTTTCATCTTCATTCATAATAACCAAGAATAAGAGAAGTCAACGGTGTTTCTTCACATTTTAAGAATATATTGGATTCCTGCACTGCAAGAAAGTTAGTGGCGAGAGGTGTCCTATGATCAGTTCTATTTCTTTCTGTAGAAAACGTTGGCCATGTAGGAATTTCCAGAATCTATGATTATAGCCAATGACTTGTCCTTCCCAGATGTCTTTATATGATCATATCATGGGTTTATTTTATTCAAGAAAAGCATAAATATAGATGATAGACATTGGAGATTCTTCAATTTGTATGGATCTAAATTAGATAAAAAGAGACTAGCGAGGCTTCTGTGGACCATCTTGAAGTGAACAGGTACACACTTTTTTCCTTCAATTCTTCTTAAGATAATGTTACTTATTTGTTGGTGATGTTTGGATTTATGGATTGGCTGCAAAATTTATATGCTATCCATATGTATTTTTGTATTTTACATGCAGAATAATAGTAACTGACTTGCATTAACATATTAAATTAAATAACATTCTGATTAAAAATAATTTCAGATGTAAATATAAAGCAGCTTAAGTATTTCTAACTTTATACTTTACCATTATTTATCCAGATATAATATGCACTTGATTAGCAATAACTAATTTTTCTGCTTAAACAATACTGCATGGCATTTCGAAAAAAGTTTTTTTAATGACCCTACTAATCACGTAGGGTTGTTATTATCTGTGAGAAAAAGCTATGAGGTAGAAGAACACTTTTAGATACTTTTATTCTGGCTTGTTTTCCACATTTTATAAAATTACCAGATGAAAATATGTAATAACCTATTTTCTTAGCAGGCATGAATTTTTTTCAGCAGGCAACCAGATTTCTCCACATCATTTGAAATATTTAATGATATTTATCTTGTAAACCCTGAAAAAGTAAACATTTATTATATAGTATACATGGATTCGGCTTGGGTAAAATTCATGTTCCGTAAAGATTTGCAGAAGGCACTACTTGCGCAAATCGATGGGTTGAAGGTATTATAAAACTAACGAAAGAAACTTTGTCCATAAAGGCTTGGTGGAGGAACAATTAACCTTTGCAGAACGCGATTTTGCGCATCTGGTTTATACGAATTGTTTGAAATTAATATTTACAACACTAGAATTTCATTCATACGCGATCGGAGTATTCCGCAGCGTAAGCTATAAAAAAAGAAGAAAAACCATTGTGGAGCTGCGCATATCCTTTCGTTGGTATCGTGGAGGAACTTGGAGAGCGAGGTGATGCCTCAGATGTGGCATAAGGATGGCATTTTCCACCCTTCATCGCTGCATGCCTCCAATTTGTCTTCATGTTTTTCATTTGTGCGTTTAACTGAATCGCCTTCTATAATTTAATGTCATATGGATTCAAAAGAAGAAGGGATTCAAATTTCTGAACAATCCACACATTTTGAAATTCTCTGATTAAGCATTTAGGTGTTTTTAACATTTTCATATTTTCCTGATTTGCACGTTTGAAAGACATGAATTATTAATCGCTTCTCAGTTTCCTGCAGATAGTGACGCGAAATGCTCCAAATTAATTTACCACTTCTTGAATTTTCTACTATACATAATGTGTGTATAACATATCTACATTATACATAGCTTTACTGGAATGATTTTTCTTCCATTCTTTTTCTAGAGACGGTCTTAAATGGCTTTCACCACCTTGTCGACGCAGGCTGGATGAGTAAAGAAAAGACTTTTCTTCTGTCTACACTTTCTTTCTTGGACTCATTGAGGGGTGAGTGCTTTTGCAGTTGATTTGGAGGATAATGTCAAAATCCTTCGTCATTGCAAGTGAACTGGTACATGCTTATGAAGAAATACCAACTGAAACAGAGATGGCAAACATCTGCAGTTACTACTTCGATAAGCCTCATTTTGTAAACTTTGAAGCACTTTTGTAGAAGAGTTGTCCAAGAAATCTTGAATGAAAAGATTGTGGAAATGTGCGCTTTTTTTCCAGAAATATTTTTTAAAAAAGGAATGACTGTCCAAAATAGGGCGACGAACTGTAGAGCATCTTGTTATTCCAAAGTTTTAATCTTTTATATGCTAAAATTTGTGTAATAAAGCCTTTTTTTCTATTTGAATTTGTATTTTACTGATTAAAAGAGAAAAAGCATCTACAAATAAAATTTTGATCAATGTTTCTTTTAATTTGTTTTCTTTTAATTTAAATTTCTTTTATTTATTTATCATTTTATAAGTACTGACATGTAAGACAGATATCTTTTTGGTTAAGTATCATCAAATTAATGATACTGCCACATTACTATTTGCAAAATTTCAAAAGGTCTTTGAGAAGATTAATTTTTTAAAAAATGTAAAAGTAGTTGTAAAGAGTTCATTTTCCTTATCGTGAATAGTTAATACACTCCTTTGTCAGTTTATATAAATTATCTGAAAAGGGTTCGAAATTATCCGAATTCTTCATTAATACTCAGTTGAAAAGAGTACCTTGTGGAAATGTTTTTCGGAACACTCTGCTTTGGTAAATTAGTTCATGCTCATAAAAAAAATTTGCATAATAAAATTAATAGTTTTCGTTGAACAATCTGACGCACTTGGGGTTGCTCGGGAAGAAAATATTTTCTTCATTTATTAATTTCAGCAATTTTGAAGTTTATATTTCAGTTTAAAATACCTTAATAATTAACGAAGGTTAACTAATTATAAAAATTAAATAATATTTCATATATGAAACAATTTCTATTAATGAAAATAGTTATACTGATTAAAGTATGTGACTACCCTAAATTCCTTGTTTTGCTGAAAATTTTCGAAATTTGTTTTATTTGTTCCTTTTATAGGCCATACATTTAGGTATCTAAAAATGTTTTATTTTTGTTTCTACTATAATTACAAGTAAAGTTATAGCATAAAAAATAAACCGGAAGTGACAATTCTGATACCGAAAATAGCAATTTAAAGAGCCTTAAGAATACAAACAATTAGTTCTAACAACTATTTTTTAATTCTCGAGCAATATATTGTCTAAAAATATAGATTTAAGCTTCCATTTCTTATTTGTAATGGTTTTTGGCGACGCTTTTTTAAAAAAATACAACACAACAGTAATTACAACAGAAAAAATTATTTTTTTGGCGCTCAAATTGCAGTTTTATAATTTAATTCCATTTATTTTGAACTGTTACCTGTTCTCAAGTGTTTTGAAATGTAAATTTATCCATTGATGCTTAAAAATTACATGGAAATTGACAAAAAGCTAATTCAGATATCGAGACGTCGCTCACTATCTACAACACAAAATTATTGAGAAAAAAGCTAAAAGAACACAAAAGTCGTTTAAAATCAAGTAAAAGGGGGTTTGACTTGTAAATATGGCGAGTTTTAAGATTCTAAGGTGTGGCACAAAATTTTTTTATGAAAATCTTTAAAAGCGTTTTCTGAGAAATTGTGTTTTTCGATATTTTTCTTCGCGGCAAACATCATTTTGGAAAATGTTTTTAAGATATTAAAATGAAATTTGGACAAAATGTTTTATTTGTTTCTAGCTATGTTTTGAACTAAAATCTAAGCTCTCTGCCTATATTTATTTATTTTAATGACTTTTTAGTGAGAAAAATCGGTGATTTTTTTTTTAAATTCGAGTTTGTTCACAAAGTTTAGAAGATCTCCAAAACTTTTAGAGGTATTAAAAATCTTTTACTTCATAACACAGATAAGTATGTTAGTTATATACTGTGCAAATATTAATGAAATATATTCAATAGAACTTGTTGTAGGAGGTTTGGAGTAAGTGAAAATTTTCACTAAAATTTTGCTAAAAATTGCCTATATTTTGAAAGTCAGTAAAATTTCCAATAAAATTGCATTTTAATTCTTAGTTTTATAACTTATTTTAATTAAAAACATGAATGTTTCATTAAAAATTTGAAAAAAAGTGCTCCGAAGGTAGTCACATACCTTAAAGGAATGTGAATTCATTATTTGAAAATGTAATGATTAACAGATGAAAATATTATCAAAAAAAGTATGGGGTGCTTTCAGTTAGCCTGCAAGAAGTTCATCGCCAATTGCCTACTTGGTTTAATTCGCTACTGATCATGTAAGCTGAACATGTGATGCAGTGCCAGCAGGAGAGTGCTCCCCTCGACTTTCTCGTATATTAACAGAATACGACGCGTTCTGTTCATTTCCTCTGAAAAGAATCTGCATTCTCGGGAAGTATAACAAAGGTCAATCTCGCCAAATCCCACGAATCACGTGACGGAATGATGCTGGAGTCACGTCTTTCACACTTTCACAATATGGGGCTTTCTGCTTCGTAGCATGGAGAAGAAACCGAATATGCATTTCGGATTTCTTCCTTTCCACCAACTGGTTCCGAAATTTACACCTTGATCTCAAGACCAACTACTAAATTTCAATAGTCTAAGTCCTTGCGTTTTTGAATTATTGCATTCAAATTGGAAGCAAATATACAGACCGACAAAATGTCTAACATCCATCTATCATCCTAATCTATAAACAAAACTTTAATTTTCTGCTTCGATCGTCAACAGATTTTACCTCGAAATTTGGATCACTCTACACTGTTTCAGATTTCCTCGAGTCCGAAAAGCACATTCTTGGAATTTTGTCTGTGAACGGCGGGAGTAACTATGACTCTTTGTCTCATGTCCATTCAACCGGTTCGGTCGCTGTAATGGCGTCAGGTACGGGGACATGGGGCGGCCTTCTGTGAACTTCATGACCCAAAACCCATTGAGCTAGAGAGATGAAATTTGGCGCGTGGTCCTTACAACAAATTTGTAGTATTTCTTTCAAACTTTGTCCGAAATCCGTGTACGGGAAGTCTGTCTGTCCGTGTGCATGTGAACACGATAACTCCAAAACGAATGGCTAGATAGATAAAAATTGGTAGTTACTTTTATTATTAGAAGTTAGCATGTTTATGAAATTTTGGACCAAATCTGCCAACGGGGTGACATCTGTTGGTCTATGTATGCGTGAACAAGATAACTCCAAAACGCAATGCCTTAGATAAAGGAAGTTTGGTTCGCCGTCTTATGTCGAAAATTGTATGTCTGTGTCAAATTTTGGCTCCGTTCCGTTGAAAGAAAAGCGTCAAAACTACAATATTCTCAAAAAGATGTAAAATAATATTAGATATTTGAATTTGTAAGTTGCATTATTCTATGCAGGACGGCACCGAGGTAAACTTGCGCCACTGGCATAACTACCAAAGCTACTAAATTGTAGTTTTTTACTTTGAGGATCACGTTTCCATGAAAAAAGTAGGTGTTGCCATTGGAAAAATTTTGAAGTTTTGTCACTGTAACCGTAAATGTGAGAGCCTGTCTATTGTTTTTCACACTATTCTTCAGCGCACATACCTTATAATACCAACATTCAAAAATTTTATTTCGTTCCATCAAGCGGTATGCCGCTAGGGTGTCATATATCGGCCAAGTTTTTTATACCATAGTTGTTTTTTGTCTTTGTCCCTGCTTAGCATCACCGTTTTTTACCCTAAAAATGCCATTCCAACTCCGTTTTAACTTTTTACTGTGAGGATCACGTTTCCGTGGTGGTGGTGGTGGGGTGGGGGGGAATAGATGCTACCATTTGAAAATTTTGGAAATTTTTTCACTGTAACCGTAACTGTGAGAGTTGGACTTTTGTTCTGCACATTATTCTTGGGCGCATACCATATAAGAACTGCATTCAAAATTTTGTTCCGCTCCGTATAACGGTACGATCGATTGTGCACTTTGAAAATACTTTCGTCTATCTATTGAGTTCCATATTTGATACATATCTATAATTTCGGTCACAGACCACTTACCAAATTATTTTCGTCTGTCTTTAAGTTTTTGACTTTGCGTTCACGTACAACAGAATATACAGACGGTAGATCTTTAACGTATTTGGTACTTGATACAGATCTACAATTCTACTGATAAAACTAAAGCCTAAATATTATCCGTCTAACTATTTGCGTTTTTGAGTTATGTGTTCACATGGATATGGAAAACGGACAAACTTCCTTCTGACGCGTTTCGTCCAAAATTTGACTGAAATTTGTAAAAACTTGACAGACATCATTTTATTTATTTATTCAAAGAAAACACACTACAGAGATGACTCCATTTACAGAGTGCATGATCAAAAACATACAAAGAACACAAGCCACAAAGTGAATTAAAGCACAAAGAAAAAAGAAAGTAACTGCAGAGAATACAACAGTTCAAAGCTCAAAACCACATTAATTATAAAAATGTAAACACATAAATGTTTTATACGTCATACATTATACGTCGTTTACGTGTCATATAAAATACGAAAACACGTAATTACAAAAGCACTACAAACACACTGAGGTTCCAAAAGTCCATGTTGCATACCGTCACATTAAAATTATAAAAAAATCACACACTTTTTAAAAATATAAAAAAAGCAAGGGTCAAAATGTCAAACACACACACGCACTAGAAAACGCATAAAAATCTTAATATGTAAGGGAAAGTATGGTAAGAGTACGCACCTAGTGGATTTTTCGTTATAAAAATGAGAATTGAAAAGTTAGAGCCTCGAAAATATACTGGATCATAATTTATTAACTTAGAAAGAAGGGTACAAAAAATGCTTTTTAGCTTTAAAAAATATATATATTACGAAACGCAAGGGGGAAAAAATGCCAAATGCGTATACCGCACCCTGAAAATTTAGCAATAGTCGCATACAAATGCTCCACTGCCTTCGTAACTGGAACATTCCTCATGCCACCACTCCGTACATAATCCACACTGGATCCAATCTTCATCATATGTTCGCAGCCTGGGCATATTGTCCCCTCATTATTTGCCGAACTTGTTGAGGGAACTGGGTTTTCGATAGAATTCAGAATGAGTTTTTTCTTTGCTCAGGGCTTTTCCTTCTTCAGTTTTGTTCCCATTTTTATTTTTCTTAAGAGCTCGACTGGTCTTTGCTTCCTCTAATTCTACCTTTTCTTTTTCTCTAACAAATTTTTGAATGGAGATGAAGTCATGATATCAGATTTTTGAGATTTTCTTTTCCTTTCAGCTCCTGGTTGTTCATGTCGAGAAAGTGGCACGATTGACTGAATACTGACATCTATCTGAGAAGTGGAAGGTGAGACTTCATTCTCTTCAGGTGCAACTGCAACTATGCAATCGATATCGCTAAGTTACTGGTGAAGGAGAACAGCAATCCTCACTTATAATGTCAGGGTTGTATGGCTCAATACCTGTAACTCGGAAAGCTTTTTCTGCGAGTATAAAGCTTTCAAAAGGGCAAAGAAGCATTTATCCAACTGCTGTAGCACATGACTCGCGCGCGTATGGTGAAAGAGTAAGAAACGTTATATGATTCTCTCGACAAAACAAAACTGCATGTAGTGAGCAGTGGGATGTGTGATTATCTGCTATTAACAGAACAGGGTATTCTGCAGACGGTTTAGCATGCTTGACAAAATGTTTCAGCCAGTCAATGAACAAATGGGAATTCATGTAACCAGTGACGAATGATCAAGGGCAAAGTTCCATTCGGTACATCTTTATGCAAAAGAGGATTCATTCTCTTTCTAGGAAGAATCAATGCTGGCGGGACGAAAACTCCTGTAGCACTCATACAGCAGTGACTGTTTGGCCTCTTTCTGCACTAGAAATTTTACAAAGAGTTTTTTTGCCTTTTGGTGTTATCACGTTCGGTGTTCTATTGGGGACTGTTGAGATAACAGTCTCATCCATATTGAATTTTCTATGGGCAGGAAACGTTTTTTCCAGACAACAGCTCTTCAGATTATTATCCCAATCTCATTATTATAATAATGATGATAAAATAAAATTCAAAGTTTTGTTGGAATGGCTTCTTCAAATTACAGAGCGGATGAGAGTACGAAAATCTGGTCTGTGCGTACTCTTAGCAGCTGATGTATTGCTTCTCTAAATCGTTCATAGATAGCCGTAGCATTCACTAAACTTAAATTCTATCGTGGCCACGTTGTTCGGAAGGGAATAAACCTCATAATGATGTTTACTTAGAAAGCAAGCGTTAGTTCTTTATTTACAAAAAAATTAAGATTTCTTCAGGGAAAAATTACATGCTAACATCTTAAATCTTATTTTGCCTGATAAATAAAAGACAGCAAGGATGAAAATAATAATGGCGGTCTCTTGAGAGAGCTGAAAACACAAGTGTTGATATGATCACACTCGCTTCTGCTTGCACTGTTGCCAACAGGGAAAAAAATCCCTGCGTACTCTTACCCCCTTCCCTTATAGTCAAGCGTAAAAAAAGAAAAAGAAATCAGGTCATGTATTTAAAAGTTGAAAACAATTCGATTTAAAAACAGTAGGAGGCATATGATAAAAGTCCAGTTCATCAGAGATTCTGTTTTAGTAAAATAAAGAAGAACCAATACACATTTTGGACGCTTTTCTTTCGACAGAATGGACCCAAAATTTGACACAGACATACAATTTTCGACATAAGACGGCGAACCAAACTTCCTTTATCTAAGTCATTGCGTTTTGGAGTTATCTTGTTCACGCATACACAGACCGACAGAT